>OZ020309.1:62338814-62621327 GCA_963971305.1 Arcuatula senhousia
GCCTTCAGGTCAACTGTATTGGAGGCGCGACAAGACGTCAGGAATGAGTGGCACCAGGTGGCCCTTGTTATAGATCGTCTGCTGTGTTTTGTTTTCTTTCTTACATTCCTTCTTTATACTTTTGTTCTTTTGGGGTAAATTTGTTATATCGATATTGTTATCATTGGTCTTTGGATTTGAATTGTTACCAGGGGACTTTGGGTGTGATTTGTTACCGTAGGACTTGGGGTGTGATTTGGTTCACCAGATGTACAGGAATGTCATTGTTATGTTGTCTCAGTATTTTGTTTGTTCATAAAAGTAAAGTATTTGTATTATGTGACAATTTTTATAATAAAATTAATTATTTACTTATCAGTGTGTAACTATTGAATTACTTGCATTTTCTTCCTCTCTATATCTTTATATTTCGAATTGACACTATTTTGACATTGAAAGAACGTTTAGTAAAAAGTTTTATTTTTTTCATTTGATAGTAATTTATTTGTTCATTTACTACATATCCTTTCATATCTATTTAATGCTGTGTGAAGTTAGAACAATTCCCCGTGTTTTAGATGTATGCGCTATATTTTTTTAGATATGGTGTACTTGTACATGAGATTACTTCTCATGTGTACACTTTGTTTTTAACCACTATCTAAATTTATTTAAATTCTAAAACCTAAGGTTTAACTCCTTCAATCGTTGTTTTGCCCTTGGCTATATATATTTTTAATTTCGTTTAATTTTATGCATTTTTAGCATCTTTTGAAATAGTGGATTTCCTTTGTTTGGGTTCTAGTGCTGCTGATGAGGAATTATTTTCTGAAATGGCCATACAGCTCATAAACATTATTGCAGTTTGAGTTAACATACTCAGTATGTGTTATGGTCTCATGTTCATTTACTCCATATCCTTTCATTTATTATTTATACATTGCTGTCTTTATTAAGTGATATATGTAGTTCCAAGTTTTACCTAAACATTACAGGACCTTTTCATGTAATTATGGTCCAAAATCACGTTTCTCTGAAAAGTTGATAATTTTATTTTAAGAAAATCTAGAGTAAAACTTCGTTAAGCCTAACCAAGCATTACACATGACAAATATTAAACTTCAGTCCTTTTTGACATCATTTCTTCAAATTCCTTCTTTACTTGGCCCATCAACTCTTGGTCAAGAAACAGTTCTAATGCTGTAAGCGCCATAGCTTTTCCCTGTGCTAGTGTATAACTCTGGGCTTTGCTATCACCTGTAAATTAAGAGATGATCAACTTCACAAATCCAAGAAAAAAAAGACATAATAAGACATACACTGTAAAAGTAAACATAAATCTAAAGTTATTCCAATTTAAACTACTGTGTAAACTATATTGGAGTCATATTTATAAAAGGAAAAAAAACTTAGTCTGACCACCTATTATCTTCCTATTGCTTTAAATTCTAAAAAAAATTATCTTAGTTACTGTTGACACATTTCATTTATAGAATAAAAGAAATCTTCGAAAATCTGGACCATAAGTAAATTGTGTAAAGTTTTGGTCTGTTCTCTTAATAAACCGCAGGCATCGGTTTATAAGTTGTGTGTACAGAGTGAACATACCCAAATCATTTTATAAAGAATAATGCGTGCAGCACTTTTTACAATTTAATTTTTGACACTTGATATGACAGAAGTTCTGGATTATTGAGGCTTTAGTGTGTGAATATGTCATGTAGTACTTGCCCATGGTTGTCAATTGAATTGACCGATCAAATGAATTCTTTCAAATTTTTAGTCAATTCCCAAATGGACATAAAGTGTTTTACTGATGCATAAAGGACAATGATACAGTACCTGAAGCGGCAGTAAATTCTCTGGTATGGTTGACAGACTTTGTTTCGATACTATAGAAGGGATGTATACTGGGCACTGTCTGAGAAACGTTGCCCATGTCTGTCGATCCCCCACTATTGTCCTTGGGATCGTCAAATACCACTCCTACAGATTCGGCATGCTTTTTGAAGCAATCAGCCATTTTACAATTGGTAACAAGATTCCAGTAAGGTTTCTTTGAAAAACTGTATTCCACCTTTAAATCAAATAAACTAACAGTAGCGTTTATGTTCAAGCGCTTCTCTAAAGTGAAGCTAAGATAACAGCATGCATACTTCAAAGTTTAGATTTAAACTTCGTGATAACAGGTCCAGATGGAACAGAAATATTTAAGCGACCGGTTTATATAGCACAAGAAAGCAATTCTTTCAGTTTGCTAAATTTTTAGTTTGAATGTTCTGACGACTGCCCTTTCGGACTTTTGTCATTGGGGCCCCATTTGGTACCTCTGCAGTGCTTCTTTCATTATATGTTGAGTTTTGAATATGTGAAATAAATTATAGTTTATACCAAAAAAATCAACTTTATAAGCCCTATTTGCATTGTATTATAAATTTTGTGTCATGTGTACATTACTTTATCAACCTTCGTTCTAGCCGGGATAATCGCTGCAGACTGACTGACTGGGGAGTTTAACGTCGTGACTATACCTAGATATAGGTCTGCAGCGATTTGCCACGGCTATATATAGGAACGGTAGACTTTCAGTAACTGACCAATCATAAGCTAGCTGATGGTCGTGTTGCCTCATCACATATCAATTTACAGCACCAATACACGTTCGCAACATAGGTCATTTTCCACTCTACTTTTATACTAAACATTTCAGTACTTTGATTTTGTTTACCTTGCATCCCGTAGTAGTGGCTGCGGAATCGAAACAGGATTTCATTTTCTCTCGGAGCAAATCAAGATCTGGCAAGTTAGTAGTTCGAAAGTAATATTCTAGTTCTGTCAGCTCAGGAATAATATTAGGCTTTACGCCACCATTTTTAATAACACCTATTGAAATTAAAAAGTATACTCTTAATTTAACATCTAACTTTAGGCTTAATCGAAATCTGACACGTAGTTTATGAGAGTTTTTGTCTAAAGACAGTCATAATAGTATACTTAAAGTCGATTTTAAAAAATGCCATTTACAAATAAACAAGTTGAAAAAAGACTTTCGCCTGGATTTCTTGATTTACTATTTTATTTATTTAAACAGGAAACCATTCATTTCACGTGATCTTACGTTACCAAGTGATAAATGTATAGTTGCATGATTAATTCATACCCCTAACTCATTTTTGTTAGAAAATTAGAGGTTGAATCTATAAATTCTAAACAATGTTTACCGTGACTTCTCCATTCTGGTTTATAAAATCAGATGGACTGACGAATTAAACAATGTTTACCGTGAACTCTCTATGACAAATTAAACAATGTTTACCGTGAACTCTCTATGACAAATTAAACAATGTTTACCGTGAACTCTCCGTGACAAATTAAACAATGTTTACCGTGAACTCTCCATTCATAAACAATGTTTACCGTGAACTCTCCATGACAAACTAAACAATGTTTACCGTGAACTCTCCATGACAAATTAAACAATGTTTACCGTGAACTCTCCATGACAGATTAAACAATGTTTACTGTGAATTCTCAATGACAAATTAAACAATGTTTACCCTGAACCCTCCGTGACAAATTAAACAATGTTTACCGTGAACTCTCTTTTCATAAACAATGTTTACCCGCGTGAATTCTCCATTACAAATTAAACAATGTTTACCGTGAACTCTCCATGACAAATTAAACAATGTTTACCGTGAATTCTCCATGACAAATTAAACAATGTTTACCGTGAACTCTCTTTTCATAAACAATGTTTACCCGCGTGAATTCTCCATTACAAATTAAACAATGTTTACCGTGAACTCTCCATGACAAATTAAACAATGTTTACCGTGAGCTCTCCGTGACAAAGTAAACAATGTTTACCGTGAACTCTCCATGATAAATTAAACAATGTTTACCGTGAACTCTCCATTCTGGTTTCATCTGCTGGCGTTGACATGAAACATTTTGATAACACAACACAGCAGCATCAAGGGCATTAACTCCTAACCAAGGATATGCCGCGGCGTGAGCAGCTTTCCCATGATATTTTAACGTAACCCTAAATTATATTGAAAAATAAATCAACATTCTTGTTTACTATACTTTGTCTATATCGCAAAAATACATATATAATATCTTACAATATGTCTTTTATTGGCATGTCAGTTTGGTCTCTACCCATTAATCCAACATTTTATAATGAAAATATCTAAAGTTAGGATGTTGCGGGTCATTTTTTAAAGTTATTTTTAGCTTTTCAACAGTAAAGGTCCATAAGCACCAAGGGTCTTAATTAACAACTTACATATCCACAGCCGTACAAGTAGTATGGGAAATAGTTTTCGGTGCGGGATGAACCATCATGGCGACATCTACGTCATCAAAGACGCCTGCTCTGATCATGTCTACTTTACCTCCACCTCCCTCCTCCGCCGGTGTACCAAGGACAGTTAACTGTAAAATTTTGAAATATTTTTTCTTACTTTACTGTGCACTTTAAAACATAGTTCTTGGTCGACTTATTTTTTTGTTCCTGTTTATATTATTAGCAAACATTTGCTTTGTACGATGAACCTAACGAAGAAACAGAAAACACAAAACAGCTTAGTCGTAACGAGAGTGATCTCGGGTGTTCCGGAAGTGTAAGCAGTTCCTGCTTTCTATAACACACCGGTTATAGAACCTGCCACTATGTAAACGAAAATACATGTTTTAACTAAAATAATGATATTTCTTCACTAACACTACTAGTAATAACTAACCTTTCCATAAGACTTGTTTGTTGATTTTAAAGCCGCCATGATACCAATCCCGGCCGCCACCCCCGCCTCAGCTATGAGGTTATGTCCACATGCATGTCCGATTTCAGGCAGAGCATCATACTCACACAAGACGGCAATATTTGGCCCAGCATCTGATGAACCATATTCAGCTTTGAAGCCAGTGTCTGTCACAAAGTGTCGGGTTACAACAAATCCCTTCTTTTCTAGATAGTCTGTCAATAATCTATGGGAGTAGATTTCATCAAAGTTGAGTTCGGGGTTTCTCCAGATTTCTTGACTGAGTGTATGCAACTCCTCTTTATTTGCTTCGACTGCCTGGCAAGCTATTTCCTTAAAACCATCCATTGTTCAGTATAACTATAATAAAAGTATACGTAAAGACGAAAATTTCATGTATTAATTCTATGACACAAACGAAAAATAAAATATGCGAAATCTTTATTATCAATCATTTGACATGTTATCTAATTCATTCACAAAGCAACAAAACTTACTTTAAGTGGTGTGTGGACTTGCATAAGATAGGATAACGTAATTATCGGTCAACTTCGTCCTCGGAAACTTAGCTAATTATGGCTTACGTACGATATTTTTAAGAAAACTGTCATAGTCTGAAAATCACTTGAATAGATAAATAAGTAACAAAAATTTACAGGTAGAAAGTTTTGAAATGGAAAAAAATGAAATGCTTATCTTAAATTACCTTTCATTTGTTGCCAGCGCCTCTAAATCAGACTGTAAATGACGTTGAATAATTTTGTGATCTGTTTAGGATATCCAAAAAAGTATCGGCAATGACATTGTTACCTCATGTCAGAAAGGCTTTACATAAACACAGAAAATCAACATATATTTTTGGTTCTTTTTGATATATAAGATGTAAATAGTCAGCTAATCGAACATAATTGTTTAGTGTGATGTGATATTAAAAAATAAAGAAAGTCTGTGATTCTTTTTGTCTAGAAGTGATTGTAAGAAATCCGCTTCATATGAATGCAGAAACAAATTGGCAAGCCATGGTGCGCAATCTGTGCCCGTTGGGATACCAATTGTCTGCTGAAAAACACGTCCACCAAACTATACAAAATATGTTCTCGATAAGAAAGTTTAACATTTCTATTCTTTGATCTTCTGTAAATTTATTCTTCTTACTTGAATCATGGATTATAAACTAAGTCTTTTTATAATCGACTACCAGATATTTGTATCTGCGTTGTCCGTTCCATTTGATAAGAATACGTTTAATCAACTGTGCCAAACGGGATTTTTATTGTGAATGTGAAATTGAAGCGTAATATGTATAGAAATCAAAAGTTTTAATGCTATTACAAGATGAAAATGTTCATGTTGTCTTTTTGTTTGTTAATTTTTGTGTCTTGTCTAGGAATTCATATAAGGATAATATTTTTTGTAATTGAAACCCCCGATTGTTAAATTCTAAATTGCTTAAATCACCCGGTTTCTTTTATTGTAGTGCACATGGTCGATATCTTCAATACTGGATTTGGCTTCCCTGTTCGAACCTTTTTGGCACTGAGTACTTTTCATTCAATACTTTTGATTTTAGACCTTCTAATGCATTGATTAAAATGCTGCTGATGATGAGAGGTTACTGCTTGAAATATCGATATATAGCAAAACCAAATTCTAAGCTAGGAAACTTTGACAAAGCTTTTGTTTGTATTTGTCTTTTTGATGTTTTCTGTTCCTTGTTTAAGAGGTCCTAAAATTTTGGCACCTTTTTACTGTTTTGGTTTATCTTTTACCTTTTATTGTGATTCATTATTTTGATTTTACCTTTTAAATGTGGTTTTACCTTCTAAATAGTTTTTTTTATTTACTCATTTACAAACCACGGTACAACATCTTTTATTATTTTATTTAGACCATGGGTCGGTTGCAGAATGGTGAGCAGCGTTTATGGCATTGTTGAAGGCTGCAGGTGGTTTCCATTGTGGTTTTTCAAAATTACCGCTTTTTATGTGAGCTGTGTCGCGTACACTTATTTTACATTTCATTATGATGGTAATAGTTTTTGTATGTAAAGTACATTATTACAATTGTCTAATAAAAAAACTAGGCATTGATGGTAATAGTTTTTGTATGTAAAGTACATTATTACAATTGTCTAATAAAAGAACTAGGCATTGATGGTAATAGTTTTTGTATGTAAAGTACATTTGTACAATTATCTAATAAAAGAACTAGGCATTGATGGTAATAGTTTTTGTATGTAAAGTACATTATTACAATTGTCTAATAAAAGAACTAGGCATTGATGCTAATAGTTTTTGTATGTAAAGTACATTATTACAATTGTCTAAAAAAAGAACTAGGCATTGATGGTAATAGTTTTTGTATGTAAAGTACATTATTACAATTGTCTAATAAAATAACTAGGCATTGATGGCAATAGTTTTTGTATGTAAAGTACATTATTACAATTGTCTAATAAAAGAACTAGGCATTGATGGTAATAGTTTTTGTATGTAAAGTACATTATTACAATTGTCTAATAAAAGAACTAGGCATTGATGGTAATAGTTTTTGTATGTAAAGTACATTATTACAATTGTTTAATAAAAGAACTATGCATTGATGGTAATAGTTTTTGTATGTAAAGTACATTATTACAATTGTCTTATAAAAGAACTAGGCATTGATGGTAATAGTTTTTGTATGTAAAGTACATTATTACAATTGTCTAATAAGAGAACTAGGCATTGATGGTAATAGTTTTTGTATGTAAAGTACATTATTACAATTGTCTAATAAAAGAACTAGGCATTGATGGTAATAGTTTTTGTATGTAAAGTACATTATTACAATTGTCTAATAAAAGAACTAGGCATTGATGGTAATACTTCCGCTAGTGCTACATACAAACGGACTACATTTAACAAAGATGAAATCATAGCCAACCATAGCTCTTTTGTGTCCTCTTTCAATATTCAAATGAAAAATGAACATAAAGAGTTACCATATTTGTACTGGATACCTAAACTTCACAAAAATCCGTACAAAGAAAGGTATATAGCTGGATCTTCATCATGTTCAACTAAAGAGCTGTCCGTTCATTTAACTAAAATCTTGTCTGCTGTCAAAGAAGGTCAACAAGCATACTGCGACACTATTTATAATCGTAGTGGAATCAACCATATGTGGATTTTGAAGAACTCAAAAGATTTGTTAGATCATTTTAAATCTAGATCATTTTCTGAGGTTCACTCTGTGAAAACGTTCGATTTTTCAACTTTATACACTACCTTGCCACACGAAAAACTAAAATGTCGCCTGAAAAAAACTTCTCGAAAAAGCCTTTTCAAATTCTAGGAATTATGTTGTTTTAGGTTATAATTCTACATTCATTTCCAAAACATCTTTCAATGATAAAATTTGTTACACACGGAACAAGTGTGCAGTATGCTTGATTTCCTCATTGACAACATATTTGTCACCTTCGGAGGAGAGATTTTTCAACAACAAATCGGCATTTCAATGGGCACAAACTGTGCTCCTCTCCTCGCCGATTTGTTTTTATACTCTTACGATTTCTTCAGGGACTCGTAAAGAACAAGAAGATGAAAGAGGCAATGCCATCTTACATTCAGATATATTGATGATGTCCTTTCTGTCAATAACACTTCATTTGGTAGATGGATTCCTTCAATATATCCTCAAGAATTGGAGATTAAAGAGACCACCTAATCAAATTGCTTCACGTCTTTCTTGGATTTGCACCTCAAATTTGACCCAGGTGGTCATCTCAGTACAAAAATTTACGATAAAAGAGACGATTTTAATTTCCAAATTATTAATTTTCCTAATCTACAGAGCAATATACCCACTTCCCCTGCATACGGTGTTTATATTTCACAACTTATTCGATATGCCAGAGCTTGCAAACACTTCACAGAGTTTTTGATCAGACACCGATTTCTTCGTGACCGACTTTTGGAGCAAGGACTATAAGAAAAACCGTCTCATACGATCCCTAAAAAAATTCTTTCTTAGTTATCAGCCATTAGTACAAAAGTTCAAAATTGAGTTAAAAGATATGGTGGTTAATTGTTTTAATTAGTGTTTTACTGGTCTGCTGTACTGAGATGATCACCTCAATATCCCTATTGTGTCTCACAACTATGTTGTGTTCTATGGTCATTACCGGATCCTAAGATCGCAATGGAAGAGGGAGGTTTGGCGCCATAAAACCTGGTTTAACCCACCATTTCATTTGAAATGCCTGTACCAAGTCAGGACCGTTGCGATCCACCAATTCTCTGGTATGACCGATTCGTTTTTGTCATTTTCTCTGGACTATGAGATTGATCATTCAAGTTCGGTAGTTTTGTTATTACCTTTATTTACTACAACCAAGCCAGTGTCGCTGCTGGTGGAGTGAAAATTCCCCGAGGGCATTGCAACTTGGTAGCTTTTTTAGCAATTATGAAAAATTACAAAATTCAGAACTCGATGCCGGCTAGGACGTCTCCCGGATTACCAAGGTCCTCCTTTGCTACCTCTAGGAACAAGGTAGGAAATGAATTTGTTGTTCCAATGAATATCCTTAAGGATACCACCAATTTGACTTTTGTTCAGCCAGAGGGTAACTATTATTTTAAAACATTAGATTCATTTCAAATTATCAAACCATGTTCTATTAAACTCAATGACGTTCTAAATTCATCTCCACTTCCTACTATTTCGACATGCAGATCTAAAACCGGTAAAAAATCCACTTGCAAGACCTGTGATATGCTTATTATTTCTCCTGAATTTACAAGTAACTTAAACGGTAAAGTTTACCAAACCCTTTCTCACGACCCTCTGGACTGTTCTACCGGAAATGTCATTTACGGAATTGAGTGTACTTTGTGTGGACTGTTGTATGTCGGTGAAACCAAAAATTCATTGCGTCCTCGCATGAATAGTCATAGGTATGACACCAAAAATTCTGATTATCGGGTTTTGTATAACCACTTTAATCAACCTAACCATGACCAATGTTTGAACATAAAAGTCCGGTTCATCGAAAAGATTTACCACGACAAAACAGTCCTAATCTTAGTACACCTCACCGTAAAAAACGAGAATTTCACTGGATAAAAACTTTAGGTACTGCAATGCCTTATGGATGTAATGATAACATCAAAGGAGTAGGAAATCTTTCCAGCCCACAATGTAGTGAGGTGAATGTTATGAAACTGTTTGACCCTAATGGTAGACACAAACGTAGCCATGGTCACAAACGATACAACGCGGGATCTGGTGCCAGTCAAACTGACAACAGATCTCTTTCAGACACGTTTGATGATCTTGTAACAAGTCTACAACAACCATTGAGAGTCCATCATGTTCGTACCATTCTCTATTCACTACGAGTCACGAAACTTAAAGACCTACGTGATCTTGGGTTAGAAAAAGCAGGTACTGATCCATTTTCTCCTTCTTACAGACTTACTAGCATCATATGCGACGTTGCCGTTTTTCGTCTTTTTAAGCCTGTAAGAAGTAAACCTCTTACTACTGAGGATAGAAAATTTCTCCATATTCCATTTAAGAACAAAGGGATAGATGCTATTAACATCAGCAATATTTTAAATCGTAAGGAAGTTACATCTCAAATTCCTCCATATTTCAAAAATCTCAGTCAACACCAATTGTTTCCTACCGTTACACTAAAACCATAAGTAGTAAAATTTTCAACCACAAAAAGGCATCGCAGGACCTAAACATTGAAGAATATCTAAAGTCCCCTCTGACATGTGATTGCCATGCTTCTCCCTTTGTCTATGGTTCATCTGGTCATGTCATCACGGGTGATCTTAAGATAATTGAAAATGATTTATTACGTAATGTGGTTTCCCATGGACCTAAATTCAGGGAACCACAGCGTATAAATTGGAATCACAACTTTAAGATCATCATGGACGCTGTGAAGGACTATGCTAGAGCCTGGATAAAGAGGGAAAAGGACCAAGAACCAGAGCTTGAATCACTGTCGGAC
Organism: Arcuatula senhousia; assembly: GCA_963971305.1. Classification (NCBI taxonomy): domain Eukaryota; kingdom Metazoa; phylum Mollusca; class Bivalvia; order Mytilida; family Mytilidae; genus Arcuatula; species Arcuatula senhousia. The sequence continues at coordinate 62,349,573 of OZ020309.1, forward strand.
TGGGTAAGGACTATCCGATCTCTTGTACGAAGCCGAATAGACAAACTTCGCAAATGTGTGAACACCCGGCCTTCTTCTGTATTTAGAGATCGTGAAGCTCTCAATTGTCTCTCTTCCTTACATGACAAGTATGTTGTAACGCCAGCAGACAAGGCTTCCAATAATATAGTTTTTGTATGTAAAGTACATTATTACAATTGTCTAATAAAAGAACTAGGCATTGATGGTAATACTTCCGCTAGTGCTACATACAAACGGACTACATTTAACAAAGATAAAATCATAGCCAACCATAGCTCTTTTGTGTCCTCTTTCAATATTCAAATGAAAAAATGAACATAAAGAGTTACCATATTTGTACTGGATACCTAAACTTCACAAAAATCTGTACAAAGAAAGGTATATAGCTGGATCTTCATCATGTTCAACTACAGAGCTGTCCGTTCATTTAACTAAAATCTTGTCTGCTGTCAAAGAAGGTCAACAAGCATACTGCGACACTATTTATAATCGTAGTGGAATCAACCATATGTGGATTTTGAAGAACTCAAAAGATTTGTTAGATCATTTTAAATCTAGATCATTTTCTGAGGTTCACTCTGTGAAAACGTTCGATTTTTCAACTTTATACACTACCTTGCCACACGAAAAACTAAAATGTCGCCTGAAAAAACTTCTCGAAAAAGCCTTTTCAAACTCTAGGAATTATGTTGTTTTAGGTTATAATTCTACATTCTTTTCAAAAACATCTTTCAAAGATAAAATTTGTTACACGCTGGAACAAGTTTGCAGTATGCTTGATTTCCTCATTGACAACATATTTGTCACCTTCGGAGGAGAGATTTTTCAACAACAAATCGGCATTCCAATGGGCACAAACTGTGCTCCTCTCCTCGCCGATTTGTTTTTTTTTTTTACTCTTTCGAGACTGAATTTCTTCGGGGACTCGTAAAGAACAAGAAGATGAAAGAGGCAAGGTCATCAGTTTAATCTTACATTCAGATATATTGATGATGTCCTTTCTGTCAATAACACTTCATTTGGTAGATGGATTCCTTCAATATATCCTCCAGAATTGGAGATTAAAGAGACCACCGAATCAAATTGCTTCACGTCTTTCTTGGATTTGCACCTCGAATTTGACCCAGGTGGTCATCTCAGTACAAAAAATTTACAATAAAAGAGACGATTTTAATTTCCAAATTATTAATTTTCCTAATCTACAGAGCAATATACCTACTTCCCCTGCATACGGTGTTTATATTTCACAACTTATTCGCTATGTCAGAGCCTGCACACATTTCACAGATTTTTTGATCAGACACCGATTTCTTCGTGACCGACTTTTGGAGCAGGACTATAAGAAAATACGTCTCATACGATCCCTGAAAAAAATCTTTCTTCGTTATCAGCCACTAGTAAAAAAGTTCAAAATTGAGTTAAAAGATATGGTGGTTAATTGTTTTAATTAGTGTTTGACTGGTCTGCTGCACTGAGATGATCACCTCAATATCCCTATTGTGTCTCACAACTATGTTGTGTTCTATTGTCATTACCGGATCCTAAGATCGCAATGGAAGATGGAGGTTTGGCGCCATAAAACCTGGTTTAACCCACCATTTCATTTGAAATGCCTGTACCAAGTCAGGACCATTGCGATCCACCAATTCTCCGGTATGACCGATTCGTTTTTGTCATTTTCTCTGGACTATGAGATTGATCATTCAAGTTCGGTAGTTTTGTTATTACCTTTATTTGAGGTGAGCATTTTGATCAGCTCTTTTGAAATTTGATGACTGCCATTTCTAGAGTAACAACAATCGGAATACTTTTGAAGGCTTGGCTTTATTGCCGTAATTTTTTATGTTAACAAAACTGAAAGACGTTTAGTTGTTTCGTTTGGACGACCCAGTTCTAAAACGTTGCTTGTATTGATTTTTATGCATTTTGGAATTCAATACCAGGAAAGAATGTCAATGTTCTTTTTGACGACAAAAAGGCCAAAGAAAGAATTACGGAATTATAATTGTTAGGTATCTCCTCCTTTGACAGTGTAGTTGCTATATATGTGGATCTTTTGCTGTTACACATTGTTGTTGTTGTTGTTGTTGTTGTTGTTGTTGTTGTTGTTGTTGTTGTTGTTGTTGTTGTACAACCGACCTCTAATTCAGCTGTAAAACAGTCAATATAATGCTAAGGTTTTTTTATGATGTTGTTTGGTGCCTTATCTGCAGGTATTACAACATATTTGTCATGTAAAGTGGACAATGTCTTATCAATATCAGAGTTGTTGAAAAAAGATATCAAATCAGTGCCCATCAAGCCTTTTAAAGGGTTTATTCTTTTAAAAAACAACGTCCTCACAAATTTTATCAATTCAGAAAGAACGTCACAATCTTTTTCATGTTCTGTTTTGGTCTATCTTCTGGTATAGTCTTCTACTGAATCCATAATTGTTTTGGAATAATGGGTCCAGCTTATTGCTCTATGCTCACATTATTTTGGTTCTTTGGCCAAACCATCGCAGAGTCGGTCATTTTCCAAGATGTTGAGGCTGAATAAGATTTGGAACAGCAAGTTACTTCTAATTTAATAGACTTTAAATGTACTAAACAATGCATTTTAATTCTGAAGCTATTATGCCACACTTTACTTAACTAGACTATTTGAATAAAGCATTTTTTCTAGTCGTATTTTTGTTCTGTCTTTTGTTTCTGCTGATCAAACTCCTCTTTGACTCTGGTCATCAGTTCTGTATTTGTAAACAGATCCAGAGCAGTCAATGCCATGGCTTTTGCTTGAGCGATTGTGTAACTTTGGGCTTTTTCATCACCTGTAAATAAAGCATATATATTAAATAGGGAATGTCGAATTATGTCAATTTTAGGTATAATCTTAATGTGAAACTAACCTATTAGAAACAAATGTGTCATTAAAGTTCTTTGACTTCGTAATAAATGTGAGTTTTTGAAACTCACCAAATGAAGGTCTGTTAAATGAAAAACATCGTCTTTTTTGTACTTTTTAATTTGTTGTGGTCATGAAGACATATTGCAACCCTCCCCAAAAATTGTCCAAAATCATATTGAATAAAACTTTAATACTAAAATAAAATGTACAAACTGGCAAAAATTTACAATTACATTTACGTTGTTTAAAGTTGCAATTTACAATTTGATTCATTAATGTTTTGCAGGGGCTTTTATGTCAATTTGTAATAATTTCGAAATTAGTCTAGTTGTCTTCTATGTTTAACTCTTAAACGAAACCAGTGACGGACCAGAGAGGACATTGGATTTCAGTTTCATTAAATTCGTTAATCAGTGAATCCGATAACCGCTAATATTTGAAGATTGTCATAAAATAGGTTTCAGTAACATACCCGCAGCTTTAGCGAACTCCTTTGTATGGTTGACACTCTTGGTTCCTATGCCGTATGCAGGGTGTATACTAGGCACGATCTGGGACACATTGCCCATATCTGTGGAGGCTGGACTGGCACCGCTAACGTTATCAAACTCCACACCTAAGGATTCAGCATGTTTCTTGTATGTGTCCGCCATTGTTGAATTTGTAACCAGGTTCATGTAAGGTTTAGGGGAAAAACTATACTCTACCTGAAAGTTAGAGATAGTTTCATGTGAGAAATGGTATGTGCTGAAGTGAAGCAATGTGAAGTTTATTATTATTCTGCATGCACTAAACTACTTTCGGTATTTTCAATGATTAGAAAACGTTGAACATGCAGTACCTTTCCTCTTATATGGCATAGATTCAGATCTCAGCACAATCTAGTTTTCAACCTTGTAGGAACAATTTTACAATTGTTTTGAAGTAACTTTGTGTTGCTATGTGTTTTATTTGTTTGATACATTTTTTTGTGTGCTAATTGAGTGTCTTCCGATTTTTTCCTTTGGAATCGGACTTTGCGTTTAGTTTGACGCTTCGTCTTTTATCGGTTAATACAAGATTTATCTCCTTAATATGCCAATGTCTTTTAATACTTTTAACAATACGTACTAAACAGACTTATATTTAAACATTACGTTACCTTGCAACCAGTAGCAATAGCTGCTGATTCGAAACAACACTTCAGTTTGGATCTTAAAACACTGATCTCTGATGCATCTGACGTTCGAAAGTGATATTCAAGCTCTGTGAAATTCGGGATCAAGTTGGCCTTGACACCCCCATTCTTAATTATACCTATAATTATATGCAAACATATTCAATGTCCTGACATTATTTACTACATAAATGGTATCAAGGTCGCATAAGATGATATTTTGAAAACTTACTGATTCAATTTAAGGGAGGTTTGGTGCGCCATAAAACTTGGTTTTACTCGTCATTTCATTTGAAATGCCTGTACCAAGACATGACCATTGCGATCTATATTTTTGTCTTTTGTCTTTGGCATCCTCCAAGTTCGGTAATTTGTTATTATCTTTATTTACTGGAGATCACAATGGTCCTGGTAAAGGCATACGACAATAAGATAGAAACAGTCGGTAAAACCAGGATTAGGTTTTCAAACGTTAACAAAATTGTCTGTGTAGTGGCATTAACCAGATTATCTTCCATCATCCAAAACTATTTTAGTGTCTCATAATTTAACCAACGTCGTTGTTAGACACCATGGGGACATGAGCTAACCAGCTATTACATGGTACTAAAAAATTGATCACAGAATAAATGTGATAGGCGACGAAACATCACATGATTAAGAACTACAACGTTGAAGTTACCAGAAAAATAAAAAATAATCGAATATAAATTAAGGACTAGGACTATTTCTCTATTCAAATCACAAGGTTGGGCGGATGTGAGATTTAAACGATGAAGTCCGAAATAATTGACCCGTAACCAACCAGGTTAATAACATACAGGAGTTCTTTTCGCATACCATGAACTCTCCATGTTGGTTTCAACTGTTGTCGGAGACAGGATACGTTCTGGTAGCACAAAACAGCAGCATCAAGGGCATTAACTCCGTCCCAGGGATATGAAGCAGCATGCACCGATTTACCATGGTATTTTACTGTAACTCTTCAAAAGAATTAACTCAATTTCTATACCTAATATAAGAAATTCTTTTATAGTTGCGAGAGAAAATACAGGACTAGAAAAAGAATTTTCATAGGACAATCGAAGCGCAAGACTTTAATGACATTTTTATCGTGCTAATCTACAAAACGACGTGCACAAATCTTTTTTGTTTAATTTAAAAACTGCCGTTTCCATTGCTTTTCATTTTTATTTTTCCTAGCCAGTTATTACTTTTGATAAACAAACCGGTTTCAATACAAATATATAAAGGACACTATTCAATTAAGACTTAGTTAAGATTAAGTGTTTGGAAATAAAACTTTCTAATATTGCAATTTAAAGGAAAGAGTGGGCCTTGTTGTATAAGATCTCAGTTGTTGGCGTTTGTTTCCTATCTACAATCGACTCTTTATGTCATTGAGCGGCAATTACCTGTCAATGGCCATCGTTGAGGTATGCGCTACGGTATCAGGTGACGGGTGAACCATCATGGCCGCATCTACGTCATCAAAGACGCCTGCCCTTATCATGTCGATCTTTCCTCCGCCTCCCTCTTCTGCCGGTGTACCTAGGACAGTTAACTGAAACAGAAAACAGTGTCAGGTGACGGATCAACCATCATACGGGTGTCTAGGTCATTTAAAACGCCTGGTTAGGCCCCAGTATCATAAAACATATCAGTTTGAGATTTCATCAAATCTGTCCTCGACTCAAATATTGACCAATGAAATTGCAAGAAATCTCAGTTGAGAAAGGCTTTGAGGAAATCTCAAATTTGAGATGTTTTATGAAACTGGGGCTTCATCATGTCTAATTTTCCTTTACCTCCTTCTTCTGCCGGTGAACCTAGGACAGTTAACTGAAAAACAGAAAACAGTGTCAGGTGACGGATGAACCATCATGGCGGTGTCTACATCATTAAACAAGCCTGCTGTTTTTATGGCTACATTTCCTATACCTCCCTCTTCTACCGGTGTACCTAGGACTGTTAACTAAAAAACAGAAAACGAATGAACCATCATGGCGGTGTCTACGTCATCAAAGTTGCCTGCTCTGATCATGTCTATCGTTCCTCCAGCTCTCTCTTCTGCTGATTTATGAAAAGACCACTGGTCCTTAATTGCTCTCTCGAAAAGGGAAAAACTTCATTTTTGTTCGATTAGAAATCCAATGAAATAGAACGAACAAGTCAATGTAACATTAAGGTAAAAACAACTGCTTTGATAGTTCAAAACTAAAAATATGAAAGAATAAATAATAAAAATCAAAAGCCTAACGGTAACCCTAAATACCTTTCCTATTGGTTTGTCTGAAGTTTTCATTGCCGCAGCTAGACCTATACCAGCAGCAACTCCTGCCTCCGCAATAAGATTGTGTCCACAGGCGTGTCCGATTTCAGGCAAGGCATCATATTCACACAAAATGGCGATATGGGGCCCATCTGCTGTCGATCCTAATTCCGCTTTGAATCCGGTAGCAGATACAAAATTTGGTGTGACAACAAAACCGTATTTACTTGAAAACGTCGTCAATAATTCGTGCGCGAAATGTTCATTAAACATAAGCTCTGGGTTTCTCCAGATGTTCTTACTAAGGGTATACAGTTCTTGTTTGGCATCGTCGATTTCTGACATTATTTTATCGCCGAATTTATCCATTGTCTCTCAAATATCGAATACTGACTTATATCCTGATATATGTATACATAAAATCCCGAATATCATGTATCTAAAAGTGACTCGGTCCCTCTCATCAAATATCATATTATTTAAAATTCAGTATACAGAGCCTAAATTGTTTCTGGGTAGAATTTTTATCTTATTGAAAAATCTAATATTGTAGATCTTTGTTGTATTAGAGTTCAGATGTATATAGTTATATAAATTAGGAAGAAATTTAAAGATAGTTATAATGGCATAAATATGTGTATCTTAGGGGTATGAAATCCTGATCGATGACATCAAAATGTCACTTTTCACCGGCCATTCGACCTTGTTCATATATGTATTTTTATAAATTGTAATCTATATAGCTGTATTGGAGTTCAGATATGTATTAAAAAAAAGATAATTATTGTGTATCCTATGGGACATTACGATAACATCTTTCACTTGTAATTCGACCTTTTTAATAATATTACTTTTTTTCCTACTTATGCAGTTTCAAATAAAACTATAAAATTTTAAGACATTTAAATTCTATGATATTATTAAAGATATGTAGAAGAAAAGTTAATTATGTATAAAAATAGAGAATTGAATAACACCAACTTTGCAATCAAGCATAGGCGTCAAACAGGGCGATGTAAATGATAATAGAGTGGACTGTCTTATGTATGCAGATTACATTGTTATTTTATCTGAAACTCAAGAATTAAGGGTTGCAACAAAGAATGAACTTGCCGAGTTCTTTTTGTTTCGAATGGTGTCTTAAGATGTTCCACTAGCGCCGTCATACGGGGTTTACATTTCACAGTTAGTAAGATATGCTCGGATCTGCAGTGGTGTTTCTGATTTTAATAATAAAAACCGTTTTGTTACTGAAAAATTATTAAAACAAGGTTATCGATACCACAAATTAGTAAAATCTTTTTCTTAATTCTTCCACAAGTATCGATCTCTTATTGAAAAATTTACTTGTGCACGCCGTTTTCTCATAGTGAAAGGAATATCACATCCTGAATTTTATGGTAATGTTTTTTATAAAGCGCACAAATTTAAAAGCAATCCACTAGAAATGAAAAATTGGCTTCAAAATTTATTACGGAAAGGATATGAATTGAATATTTTGATAAAATCTTTGAATTTAGTGTTTTTTTGGCAGAATATTGATAACTTGATACTTGCTTTAAAACTTCCATAAACGTTTATACTAATGTCATTTTTAAGCATTATAGCGATCAAGCGTGTCGGTTTTGTGTGATGACACTTCACTAAATCATTATTGTTTGAAGTGTTGTGTCGGATTTAAAATCGACACGTTTGATTTTTTACATCAGTCGATTGATGATTCTCAGCTAGCTTTCAGTAACAGCGAGTGTTCTATAGAGAGTTCCTTTACCGACCTTTTGTTTGTTCTTGTTTTTGTCTTAGGTTCTTTCTAGTGGAATTGGACTTTGATCGATTTGATTTTTATTGTGTGTTTGGTTTTTGTGCTTTGTCTTGGAATATTGATAGGGGGAAGGTTGGGCCCAAAAAACTAGTTTAACCCCGCCACATATTACATGTGCCTGTCCTAAGCCAGGAATCTTTTACAAAGCTTTCGTTTGTACTTGTCTTTTTGATGTTTTCTGTTCCTTGTTTAAGAAGGGGGTCTATCCGTGACTATTTCAGGGCTGGATTTGAATTATATGCATTTTATTTAGACCATGGGCAAATTGCAGAACTGCGAGCAGTGCCAAATGGCCTCGTTGAAGGCTGCTGGCGGTTGTCCGTTGTGGTTTTTCTAAATTGCCGTTTGATTGTGGGCTGTGTCGCGTACACTTATTCCACATCTCATTATTTTCTATTAATGTTAACATTTCGAAAAATAATGTTACTATTTCTAATAAATCTGGCAAGTTACTTAAATATCCTATATTATATAATAAGACTCCTATTACAGTATCCACCAAATGCAAATATTTGGGAATTATTATTTCAAATAGTGGAAATTTTAGTCAATGTAAAACAGAACTTTATAGAAAGTCTATCAATGCTTGTTTTAAACGACAAAACTGTTTATCCTCATCAAGTCCTAGTATTGACACATACTTGCATTTGTTTGACCACGCCATAAAACCAATTATAGCATATGGCAGTGAAATATGAGGAATGTTTTCAGCCAATTCAGCTAGTTGTAAAAAAGAAAGTAGTTATTGCTTTGAAAATTATTTTATCCGGTCATTCTGAACTTTCACATGCCAAATTTTTTAAATATATCCTTGGTGTAAACAAAAAGGCATCAAACTTAGCAGTGATGTCGGAACTTGGTCGATATCCTTTATATTTTTCTATCATATTGTCTATGATTAAATATTGCAATCGATTGGAAGAGCAGGAAAAGGGGTTTATTGTTTGATTCTTAAATCTGCATTTAAGTTACATTAATACATGGTATTCTAGCATATTGTATATTATGAATGAGTTACAGTTACCAAACCTTGAAATGAAACTTTGTACAATAAATAAACTAGTTAAACAGAAATTGATAAATAGATTTAACACATATTGGAAAAAAGAAAAGATAAACTTTGATGGTTCAAATAAAGGGAAATAAGATACTTATTTTAGTATTAAAAACTGCTTTGTAAAAGAAAAGTATTTATATGTAAAAGATTTCTCTATAAGGTAATCTATTTGTAAACAAATGATAAGTGCATATCCACTTACATGTAATATTGAGGTTGGGAGGTATAAAAAAATTAGCAAGATCAGACAGAAAATGCACTAAATGTAGTAATGAACATATTGAAGATGAAAAACATTTTATGATAGATTGTAGTTTTTATGAAAATTATAGAAAATCTTTTTGAAGGCATATCTCATTATTTATCGGTAATTAGTACATTTTTCCTTTGACTGTACTGGCTGATAAAGTCTGTCTCACGAACAGGTGTGTATCACCGAAATTATCGGGTCAGTACGTTATGTCACAATTACTAAAAAAAAAAAAAAAAAAAAAAAGTCCATTGCAAATAGGACAGTCTCTCGGTTTTTCTTAATTTTCACGAACCAACAACTGATTGATTGAAATATGAAACCAGAATATTGTTCTAATAGACTTTCGGTAATTTTTTATAGAATTAAAATTTGTAAGCATGCTTCCTATAATGCTGTGCATGGGTAAAATTTCACTTTCATCTAGTTTTATTGCGGTAGAATCCATAATCAACTAAGGTAAATCAAGGTAAACTTAAAGTAAATATGAGGTACAGTGAAGGGTTTAAATGGGCTTAAATCTGTGTTATAACTTAGCGACATGCGCTCGTTGAATGCTTACAAGTGATTTTGTTGCAACAATTTTTTCGTACTTTCTACCAGTTTATGTTGTATCACGATAGACAATTCTACCAATTTTTATCAAAATACGTTCAGCACAGGAGTTGTGTCAAAAAATGCGAGACGGACGAACGGACGCACAGACAAACCGACGAACAAAAACCATTACTAAGTCCTTCCGTCGTGTTGCGGCTGGGGGCATTTCAAGAAACATTCATTGGAAAAGAAGAGATATATGAAGAAAAATTACCTTCGGTTAGTTTTCAAACCAACTTTTTGTCTCAGAGACTTAAAATTTGAAGTTTTCTTCAGTATGAGATTCTATACTAGTATTGCAAAGTCGAATATCAACTCTCTGTTTATCTTTTTTTATACCCCCCACTTCAAAAGTGGGGGGTATATAGTGATAGAGGTGCCCGTCCGTCCGTCCGTCCTTCCTTCCGTTACACTTCAGGGTACCCATCTCTTATCCGAAACTCCTCCTAAACCCCTTGGTGGATTTTCATGAAACTTACACACAATCTTTGTGACATAATGTAGATGTGCACCTACTATTTTAAAATTTGATCAGAATGATTTTTGGGGTTTCCAATAGCAAAACATGGACTTAGCCATTCAACTACATGGGGGTACCCATCTCTTATCCGCAACTCATCCTAAACCCCTTGGTGGATTTTCATGAAACTTACACACAATCTTTGTGACATAATGTAGATGTGCACCTACTATTTTAAAATTTGATCAGAACAATTTTTTGGGGTTTCCCATAGCAAAACATGGACTTAGCCATTCGGCTACATGGGGGTACCCATCTCCAACTTACACACAATCTTTTTGACATAATGTAGATGTGCACCTACTATTTTAAAATTTGATCAGAATGATTTTTGGGGTTTCCAATAGCAAAACATGGACTTAGCCATTCAACTACATGGGGGTACCCATCTCTTATCCGCAACTCCTCCTAAACCCCTTGATGGATTTTCATGAAACTTACACACAATCTTTGTGACATAATGTAGATGCGCACCTACTATTTTAAAATTTGATCAGAATGATTTTTGGGGTTTCCCATAGCAAAACATGGACTTAGCCATTCAACTACATGGGGGTACCCTTCTCTTATCCACAACTTGTCCTTAACCCTTTGATGGATTGTCATGAAACTTTTACACAATCTTTGTAACATAATATAGATGTGCACCTACTATTTCAAAATTTGATCAGAATGATTTTTGGGGTTTCCAATAGCAAAACATGGACTTAGCCATTCAACTACATGGGGCACCCATCTCTTATCCGCAACTCCTCCTAAACCCCTTGATGGATTTTCATGAAACTTACACACAATCTTTGTGACATAATGTAGATGCGCACCTACTATTTCAAAATTTGATCAGAATGATTTTTGGGGTTTCCCATAGCAAAACATGGACTTAGCCATTCGACTACATGGGGGTACCCATCTCTTATCCGCAACTCCTCCTAAACCCCTTGATGGATTTTCATGGAACTTACACACAATTGTTGTGACAAAATTTAGATGTGCATGTACTATTTTAAAATTTTATCAGAATGATTTTATGGATTTCCCATAGCAAAACATGGACTTAGCCATTCGACTACATGGGGGTACCCTTCTCTTATCCACAACTTTTCCTTAACCCCTTGATGGATTGTCATGAAACTTTTACACAATCTTTGTAACATAATATAGATGTGCACCTACTATTTCAAAGTTTGATCAGAATGATTTTGGGGGTTCCCATAGCAATACATGGACTCAGCCATTGACTACATGGGGGTGCCCATCTCTAACTATCCGCAACTCCTCCTAAACCCCTTGATGGATTTTCATGAAACTTACACACAATCTTTGTGACATAATGTAGATGTGCATCTCCTATTTTAAAATTTTATCTGATTAATTTTTTTTGGGGGTGGGGGGTATTTATTTGTGAGCTGCGGCTCACAGTTTTTCTAGTTTTTTTTGGGGGGGTGCCATTTTATACTGAATGACTGCAGTGTCTCATTGATTTCTTGTTCAGCTGATGGATATTATTGGCATTATAACTGGTTACATACAGTCAACAAAACAATTTATATTAGATATATGTACTTTAAGTATTTCATTTTTTGCGCCGCGACTAGAGGGTCTTAATATCCACAAAACTTTAGAAATAAAGTCAAATAACGCATATAGATATTCACTTATTTATTTTTTTTTGCTCGCCGACTAGAGTGACTTTATAGTAAAATAACGCAACTAGGTATTTACTTTTTAAGCTTCGTAAATAACACCCCCCCTTTCCCCGAGATAAACCCACATCATTTTAGAAATGGACAAGTTACATTTTAAAGATATAGGCCGATTATACAATTAAATACATGAAGTAACTTTAGTTATTTATTAAGGTTCCATTCTGCGCTACCTTTTTAGGCAAGCGCCAGCGAAGCCTTATGGAGTCTATAGAGTAGTGATGATTTTCGCGTTTTTTTTTCTGTCTAGACGGAGTGATTTTCCTACATCCAGACTGGAATAAAATGCTTTATTTTCTATATTACTTTTCAATATTTGTTAACATGATATACACTTCTATAAATCTCAATTTTTATTGGCATTTTATGTGACCGGCACAAGTTTTATTTATTCCTTTGCATCTTTCATGACGAACTTTTTAGTTAAAGGCGATAGAATATACATTATGTATTCATCTATTACTTGATTGGTTCGTATAAATATTTCTCTCATTTGATTGGTCAATGCATGGATTCAGATTCTAGCTTCACCATTCATAAAATCAGTACAAAATACACGTACATCATCGGGACGAGTGCATTTTAATCGAAGGGGTGTTTCAATCGATACCGTTTTTACACGATACCTGTCTTGTGTGTGCAATTGTATTCATTAACTTTAAATTTGAGGGCATCTGCATGACGATCCTTTCTTCGCTCACCAAAATTAATAATTCGCAAACATTTTGAACAAGATACTTTAACAGAGAATAAATCTATTAACAGAGAATAAATCTATTAACAGAGAATAAATCTATTATAGTTCTTATATATTTCGCTTGCCTTTAAACGCTTTAGCGCTTTGATTTAGTCTAGTGATGAATACTTTTGTTGTCTTTTGTTGTTCCCTTTGTGTTCCTCATTCTTGACGTGAATTCGGACACATGACCTTAGTTGACCAATACACTTTTTAAAAGTACTAAGAATGGGCACGCTTTATTCTCTGAATATTTTTACTTTGCTCATATTGATTTTCAATAGAGAACAACCGGCTTACTCTGTTTTGCTTAATCAAGGTTGGATCGTTTATCATACCTTTTAAAATTTGGACTCGTCTAAAGGGCATAATAGGTCAAAAATAGGTACCGTATGTTTACTATAGACAATTTTTAAAAGTTGAGAAAAAACTTCTTATAAGTCTAAATTTGCAAAAAGCGTTTAAAGTAAATCACCGAAGATATCCGTTTTCACTTTCATAGAAGAGATTTGCCGCTAAACACACAATGGGGAAAGATATTTGTGAAAACGCGAGAGACTGTCCTTTTTGCAATGGACTTTTTTTTTTTTTTTTTAATAACCGATAAAGAGAATATATGACTTTTTGATTTTGACATCGACTTTATCACTTGTTTTTTGGTTCACCCTTCGGGTTCACCAAAACAAGTGATAAAATCGATCTCAAAATAAAAAAGTCCTATATTCTATATATTAACCAGAATTTTAAAAATATGAGTAATGAAGGAAAATTCATAAGGCTCCTTGCTAATGAAGGTAAATTCATATGTCTCCTTACTAAAGAGCATGCAAGAATTTTAAAAAGAATTGGGTCTTTTTATAAAAATGTGCCTACAATATAGAGGTAAAAATTAGATATTACAAATTATTCTTTGTATTAGTGTGAACATGATATATTTGTAACAACACATATTCTAAGGTGCTCTGACCTGTCCTGTGTTCAATTATATATATATAAATATTCTATAATCATCATACTCTTTGTATCTGATTTTTTGCCCCTTGAGGACCCTTGATTGGAAATGAAGCCATTCTTATTCTAATTCTTAAAATACAAAACTTAATTAAATTCTATCTTTTATTTATTTTATTTAAACATCAGGATAAAGAAGAAATCCTGCAAAAGTGCACCACTGATCGTCAAGAAGGGCTCCACTAGCGTGAGCAATGCCATTAACTTTAACCCATACTCTCTCCCCTTTATTGAGGTGAACAATAGCCTGGTTTGACCCCGCTCCATAGAAGTTCCCATCAGTCCCAGCGTAAACATATTGAATCATTTTGCCGTTTTTTACGATAGAAGCTTGGATGTGCTTGTGTGGTAATGTTAAAAAATGAACAAAGAAAACATAATAACCGGACAGAGGGCTCTCGAAGTATCCAAAATGTGGCTCATAGGCATTTCCAAGGTTCAGCTTTACTGTCTCAAATGGAATGATCTGGTCATTGGTTACGGCATAGGTCCCTTTGATGTTTGCATGAAACGCTATTTGGAATTCTGAAAGAGAAGACAACGTAAGAATGATATAATTCTGTATTTTCAGCTGTACAAGCTTGTATTATTTTATTATAAATTTCATTCCCTAAAATAATCTATATCATAAAACTCCTTCAATAAATACCTTCTGTGTTTGCATCAGGAAACGGCTGAGTAAAACAAAATCTGGCACAATTGTAACTATTCACGAGTTCTAAAATTACGAGTGGAAATTTCTGCACAAAAAGGGAAAGATGGCAATGGGAAAGTTGAGGTCGTCACGTTTGTCATAGAGCTTTGTACCTTCCTTTGTGTCAATATTCGATATAAATCCAAATATGAAGCTGACTTCATGCAATCTGTAGTGCATATGGGGGAAGCAAAGTTTATTTAAGGGCAATCAAATGCATAGATTGTTTAGTGTAAATCTTTATAATGAAATATGAGATTAAAGGATAAAGCAAGGCAATACCGCTTGTTATGTGACCTGTGCCGCGTACACTTATTCTCATTATGTTCTATCTATGACCTTTTTGTATAGAAGTGGTTGTAAGAAGTTACTTAATAAACTTACGGTTCGATCCAGCGGGAATAACACGTTTTCCTAGAAGTTTGTCATTTTTACACTCAGATGAAGCTTTTTCTAGAGTTGCTACTCTTTGCGATAACCGTTCGTTTTCAACTTTTAGCTCATTGTTAGCATTATCAAGTTTGTCAATCCCTGATTTTAGTTCTTCGAATAAAGTTCCAAGCTTTTTAATCACTTTCGCTTCAATGCTGTCAACATGGGTGTCACAGCTGATTAACCGACTCACAAAAAGAATGTTCAGTAACACGGCAAAGCACATTTTCAATGTAGCTATATACGTCTTTCTTACCCTACGACAAGAACACTAACCTTGGCCGTATCAATGGTGACAATATTCTTATCATCTGAAGGTAAATCACTATTAGGCCTCAATGTTACCCAACTTACGTGTTCTGATGATACAAAACATTTGTCAGAGACCAACGATAGAAAACTTACCCCCTCCCCCGTACACTGACCATACTGGAAATATAGAAGATAGTGAGATGTTAAATAGGTGTACGCGACACGACCTACAGTCAAAAACAGACAGTCGTTCCTTAGCCTTCAGTGTTACCAGTGGTCGATGCTTGCTGCTTTACAATTGACCAAAGATTAGAAATATTATGCATACGGTACAAAACCAGACCAAGATTGTAAAAGACCGTTACTGAACATAGAGCAACTAACAAGATTAGAAATATTATGACTATGGTTCAAAACAAGACCAAGTTTGTAAAAGACCGTTACTGAACATAGAGCAACTAACAAGATAAGAAATATTATGCACACGGTACAAACCAAACCAAGATTGTTAAAGACCCATATACTGAACATAGACTGAGCAACTAACAAGATTAGAAATATTATGACTATGGTTCAAAACCAGACCAAGATTGTTAAAGACCGTTACTGAACATAGAGCAACTAACATAAAGACGACTCTTACAAACATAATCTTTTTAAAATCAAGATTCCTAGCTAGCTTTAACCCGCACATAAAGAATAAAATGGGTTTAACTTTTTTCGGGGGGGGGGGACTTTCCTACTGTCTAGAACCTTCAAGCAGTTTATGATTCGGTATGTATTATCACACAACAGAAGACCGACACACTTGTTCACTGTATAGCTTTAAAATGACACAAGGGTGAAATATACCTCACATTGATTGTATTGAATTATCAATATTTCTTCAAAAAGATTATTTCCAAAGATTTAACCAAAATGCTCAACTCCTATCGTTTATTTGTAAGTTCTTCATACTACAAGGGTCGTTTTTTATTAACTTGCTTTATAGACAACATTTCCATAGAAATCAGTTTGGAATATTCCCTTCACAATAATAAAAACATGACATTAACAGTTGAATTTTTGAATGAGATATCGATATTTATTGAAGAATTTTGAGAAAAAAATTGACTTATTCGTTTTTATACAAAAAATCAGAGAAACACTACTGTATGTCGAGATATTGCAACGGTTACGGCTTTTGACTGGCGACCGAAGGGTTGTGATACTTTTACTTCAATTGTTTCAGTCGACTCAGCTTTAAATGAGTACGTGGTTGGGTAGCGATTGAAATTTTGAAGGATGGTGAACGGCAGCTCCGGCTGTATACTCTACTGGGAGCCGAGATCAAAATGACTATGGTCCAATAACCACGGGTAATAATTTGTGAACCGCTTTTACGCTACTTAAAGCGATATAACGGCCTCAAATTATTATTATTATCATTTCTATATCCGAGCACATATTACTTTACTGTGAACTTTTTACTTCGAAAGACAGCCTTAGTGGTACAGTGTACCTCTCCTTCCAGAAAAGTGACGAGAATGAAAAGTGATCATGTGTTATATATATTTTGTGTATAGCTTTCCATTAATTTAACTTATTCTAAAGTGGGATATAAGTATAAGAACGTTTGTGTATGATTTTACTATTAAAAGTTTCAAAGAGAACGAGAAATCTTTTTGAAGGTTTTTTTTTGTTTTTGTTTTTTTTTGGGGGGGGGTGTTATTTGTTTTGTTTTGTTTTTTTTTTCGAATAGCATATTGACTCTAACAAAATATTGATAGAGGGGAGCAAGTTCCTGTGATTCTAAAAAAAAAGTCATTTTAAATGTTAATTCCATAAAGACAAATTCAGATGATGAGAAGTGGATCAATAGAATAAAAGAATAAAAACCGAATGTTTCAGTGTGCTACACTAATAATGATGAGTTTAAGGGCTGCATCTGAGACGTATCTCAAACGTATTTCGTTTACGAATTTTTTTCAGTAAATCCTTTTTCTGTAGTTTTGACACACAAAAACACTATGATACTATTGCATAACTTTTATTCAAATAATTCTTCTTAAACATCTGGGTAGAGAAGAAATCCAGCAAAGGTGCACCATTGATTATCGAGAAGTGCCCCTCCAGAATGATGTAAACTATCGACCTTTACCCACACCCTCTCCCCCTTGTCAAGATGCACAATTGCTTGATTAGAGCCTGGTCCATAGATGTACCCCGGATCGTTGTTACCAGCGTAAATAAATTGAATTCTTCCTCCATTTTTAACCATTTCAGCTTGAATGTATTTGTTGGGATATGTTAGCAAGTGAACAAAGAAAACGTAATAACCAGGCAAAGGACTCTCGAAGTATCCAAAATTTCCTTCATAGGCATTTCCGATGTTCAGCTTAACAGTTTCAAAAGGAATTATTTGGTGGTCTGTCACAGCAAAGTTTCCCTTGATGTTTGCATGGAAAGCTATCTGAAATTCTGTAGAAAAGAATTTAATCTTAGTGGTTTGAAGATCTGCATTTTGTACTTTAATAGACTTTACTTTAATAAATTATTAACTGACAGCTCATCGAATGATGTAAAACGTCAAACATATCGATTTCAAATCCGAAACATTTCAAACAATTAACAAATACTTGGTTCGATTAACACATTCTCCGTAAATACGTCCAACGTCTTAGTACAACCATGAGTCGTCCAGCTAAGGATACACCACCGCAAGTTTGCTGTCCCTGAGAAAAATATCACGTTGATAGGGGAATGCGAAATGAAACATCACTCGGTACATTCTGGTGTTAATATTGGGCTTTTAGACAATACAGCGTCCTTCGGCCTTTCAATATTTGGCTCAACTGTATCAGTCCCTAATGACTTTTTATAGACGAACATCGCATCAAATGAAAATTTTTTGGCAATATTAATAGTTTGTATCTTTTTTCGAAGTAAAACTTTCTGTTCTATTTAGAAAGTAAATGTTATTTTTCTAATGACAGACTTACGATTTGAACCAACAGGAATAACACGTTTTCCTTTGAGAGTGACATTACTATACAGAGATTCAGAATGTTCCATTTCAGTAAGCTTCTTAGAGAAAACACTGCACTCGTATTTCAGTTCTTTGTTTTCCAGTTTCAGCTTCTCTGTGACCGATTTTAGATCCAAGTTTTCATTGGACAGTTTGTTCATATCTGATTTTAGATCCAAGTTTTCATTGGCAAGTTTTTTCATATCTGATTTTAGATCCGAGTTTTCATTGGAAAGTTTTTTTATATCTGATTTTAGATCCAAGTTTTCAGTCGACAGTTTGTCCATGCCAGCTTTTAAGTCTGCGAATAAGACATCGAACTTTTGTATAAGCCTTCCTTCAATACTGTCAACATTGCTGTCACAGTAAATGAATTGTATCGAAAACAGGAGTTTAAGCAAAACAATTAAAAACATTATCAGTAAATGCTCAAAGTGTGTCCAACTTATTCACTTTATCTAATAGTCCAAACTTCTTATCTTAATAAGTACAAGCGTAGAGTCACAAAGACAGAAAGTCAATGATAGATTTGAATCATGAATTGCACTGTTCGCCCAACTAAAATGAAAATCGCAATGAACCTATAGTTCTTTTGTAAATGCATAAAAAACTAAAATATTAATTTATATTTTAATTGAACAATATTTTATCGGCTTCAGCACATACGGCACTGCGGTATAAACTTACATAAATTAACTCAGATCAAGATCAATTTGAATGCTTTAAAACTTCTTTAGATAATAAACAAAATCTAAAACGTTCAGATGATATGTTTACAGTTTGAAAACTTGTGCTATTTTCAATGGACAAACTTTTTGATCAAGGGGGGCTCTATTTATAATAGAGTTTTAAAAAAAATTCACCTATATGATTTTTATTGAAAAAACATGTAATTGTAATCATTTTATATAAGAATTGACCACA
The DNA here is from genome assembly GCA_963971305.1 of Arcuatula senhousia. NCBI lineage: Eukaryota > Metazoa > Mollusca > Bivalvia > Mytilida > Mytilidae > Arcuatula > Arcuatula senhousia. The sequence continues at coordinate 62,368,916 of OZ020309.1, forward strand.
ATATTTTTCTGTCTATTCGAAATATTACTTGTTCATGGACGGAAAAAATATTGTGGTAATTCCGTAAAAAGTCATGTATTTGGCCACCAAATCGCATCGCTACTATATTATTAATTTCATTTCAAATGCTTTTTTGTTTGTTTTATTGATTTTAATATTTTATTTTTTTTAAACTGCAAAAAATGTCCAAAATAGTTAAAGAACTATTGACATGATAAATAAAGAGAAGATGTTTTCCAAGGTTGGGCCAACAAAAACTAGTTTAACTCCGCCACATTTTATAAGATGTTTTCCAAGGTTGGGCCAACAAAAACTAGTTTAACTCCGCCACATTTTATATTTTCCTATGCCAGGAATCTTTGTCAAAGTTTTCGTTGTTCCTATCCTCTTCGCGTTACTATGTCAGGAAAAGAGTCTTTTTCTGATAATTTGAGATTGGTATTGAATCTTATGCAAGTTATATTTTCAATCTTCGGCTAAGACGGCGAGCAGCAATTGTTGGTCACGTTGAAGGCTGCTGGATGTCTTCCATTGTGGATTTTTTTAAGTCACCGCTTGTCAGTTTATGTAAGTTGTGTCGCGTACACTAATTCCACATCTCATTATCGTCAATGAAATATCAGAGTCCTTAGTTAACTATCAATGGTTTAGAGACGTTCAATTACTGTAAAAAAAGGCATGAACAATAGCATTCTGTGTTCGATGTAAGTTTCATAGAAATAAATGAGATGAAATATTGTAGGTGTACCCAAATATCCCAGGAGGTGCTCCACGAGATTACAGAAAAATGTGTGACAAACATCGCTTATTTTTTCCCATGATATATGCTGATTGACAGAAATCACAAAAGATTATCTGACACAATCATATTCTGTAACAAATCATGGCAATTTTTATACAATTTTTCAAACGGACACAACCGTTAAAAAGACCATGCCTTTGAGTGTGAAGAAAAACTTTTTTACTCCTTAAGGTTCTATTCCGAAATCAGTACAACAGCATTAAGTGCAATAAGCTTGTTTATTCAAATTACACTTCAGCATACAGGAGGAATCCGGCAAAAGTACACCATGATCCGTCAAGCGAGGCGCCAACCGAATGGTATGTATCATGGACTTTTACCCAAACTTTGTCGCCCTGGTTCAAACGAGTAATGACCATGTTCGATCCAGGCCCATAAAGACCAGAGTCCTCTCCTGCATATATGTCTTGAATAACGTCTCCGTTTTTTACTATTTGGGTCTCAAGAGTCTTGTGATGAAGTGTCAGGAAATGAACAAAGAATACATAATATCCTACCGTCGGGCTGGTAAACACGCCCGTCTGTCCGTTATAGGCTTGCTCGAGGTTCAGGGTAATGCTGTCGAATGTTATAACTTGGTTATGGGTAACTGGGACATTACCATGTATATTGGCATGGAACACTACTTCAGTTGCTAAAAAATACAAAATTTATTCAATCAGCAAAAGGCAAGATTATACAATTATCACCCTAGTTGGTGTGTGACCCGGTGTTTTTTTTCCCGAGGAAGTAAGGTCACCCGAGGGCTTGCCCCAAGGGTGACCTTACTTTTCGAGGGGAAAGAAATGCCGGGTCACATATCATCTAGGGTGGTAACTGTTATATTATATCGAATATTTAAATGAAACTATTCAAAATTACATTTTGAAACATATTTCGGACATATTATAACCCTTTTCCATTAGAAAAACCACAGCCCATAAAATGGCCCTCACGTGCAAAATCTCACGAGAGGGTGACCTTACCATGCGACCCAACGGTTACCGGTTGACCCAGCGAAATATCACATGCCACGTGACTGCGTATTAGCGAATCACAATAAAGATTTTTATATGAGTATATAATATTGATTTGTCTTTACCATGCAATCTCCTGGGCTCAAATGTATCTCGATCAATGAAAAGAATTCTCTGTTGTCACCCCTAGTAAGGTGCGTTCACGTAAAAATGGTTTTGGTAAATATTTGTGTTTCGATACTATAATTTAAATCACAAAAAATAGAAAACCGATACAAAACAGAATCCGAACTTGTTTACTTTTTTCTTCACTGGACAAAACATATCCCATTTAAATGCCTTATCAAACCAAATCTACCTGAATCTTGGTAAGTTTTGCTCATCTGTCGTGAACTCCTCCAGGTGAGTCTTACCACGTGTGGTTGTCTGATGATTATATTTACCATTTATCTATCATTCGGTATATACTTATAACATAATTTTCATAGAAGGAATTTTCAAATATGAAGATAATAACAAAATTACCGAACTGGGATGATCAATCACATATGATAAAAAAAATGAATATAAAACAAGGCAAAGACGCCCAATCATGACAATGACCCGACTTTGTAGAGTCATTTTAAAACAAATGGTGGGTTGAACCAGGTTTCACTGCCCCAATACCCTTTTTTTCAATTGCGATCTTGTAGTAATACAAAACATAAACCATACATACGACTTGTTACGAGGGCTCTGTTCATTCTGGCCAGTCTAAGGGTTTCAGTTTTCCATTTTGTCAATGTCGAAACTTCGTCTTCTAGCTGTCCAATTTTTTGTTTTAGTCCTTCTATGTCTTCCAATCGTTCCTCTATTTTGTTTAGTTTTTCTAAGAAATCATTATTTTCTGCACAAGAACAACATAAAAGACCTAAAAACACAACAAATCGGAGATGAAAGTCGGTCAACATGTCTAGGTTTAGTAATGTTTGATCTGATTGACTGATAAGCCTATTATATGTGACTATAGAGAAACATGTTGTTAAGCTCCATTATCATGTAGAGAAAAGTGGGCTTCTTGTGACGACCTCGAATCCCTAGACAACACTGACAGAACATATTACCTCAATGCTCATTACGCTATCATTTGTTCTATTGTCTTATTCTTATGTCAGCAATGATTTTCTGTAATATTTGACACTTCGAAAGAGTATCAAAAGAGCACACGCTATCTATTCTATTAAAATAACAATTAACACACAAAAAATGTGTGAAGTTTTCACTTTTGATATTATTCTCAAAAAGTTTATAACCCCACCAAATTAATATTTAACGAAATTTATATCTGTTCTGACAAATTTTACAAAAAGAGCCAAAAAACAAACCACACGCACGCTCGAAAATTAACAATAGAAGAAAATGAGATGTGGAATAAGTGTACGCGACACAACCTACAATATAAACGTTAATTTAAAACATCCACAACAAGTTGCCAACACTAAATCGATCTTTGGCAACGTGACGGGTGTGCTATAGCAAGCAGGAACTGCTTACTCTTCCGGAGCACCTGAGTTCACTCTCGTTTCGACTTGATTTCACGTTGCTGAATGCGGTTTTTGTTGTTATGTGTGTGTGTTTTATGTTGTTATGTATGGTTTGTTTTGTTGTGATGATTTTTTGTCTGCCGGTTTTGTCTTTGTCTTGACGGTTTTATGATACTGATTACCCCTTTGGTACACCTTTGCTTCTGCCAATCAATCTAATATGTAGGTTTGAGAGCTAAATTCGAACACATATTGAACACTGTGTAGCGATCAGGTGTATCGATCGTTATTTTTTGTTCTTTTTATGATAATGCATCAGTTTTAAAGCGTTGTGTAATAATTTTCTGCAAAAGAACAATCTTTTATGTACGACTTTCTGAAGAAACCCAGTCTCGTAAGAGTATAAAAACAAGTCAGTATGAAGAGGAGCACAGTTTGTGCCAATCGGAATGAAAATTTGCTGTTGAAAAAACCTCTCCTCCATACCAAATGTGACAAATATGTTGTCAATAAGGATACCAAGCATAGTGCAAACTTGGTCCAATAGTTTAGAGTTCAGACTGCACATACATGTAGCCAGAAAAAAAAAGACGTGAAATATCGGTTCTTTTATTCGAAGTGTACAGAAACAAAACACTAGGCTTCATACGACGTAACCTAAAAGACTGCACTAAACCGGTTAAAGCAGCAGCATATTCAACAATAGTAAGACCTTCGCTTGAGTATGCTTGCACAGTATGGGACCCCACGAAACAGGCTAAAATAAAATCAATCGAACAAGTACAGAAAAGAGCAGCAAAATTTGTTAATAACAACTACACAGACCGCACACCTGGCTGTGTTACAAAAATGGTATCATCTTTAAAATGGGAAAGCCTGGAAGACCGCAGGAAACAAAATAGGTTATGTATGCTGTTCAAAATCCAACATGATCTATTAGACATAGATAGGCACCAATATCTGACGCCAAACGATAGCAGGACCAGAGGTAAAAACCGCTTCTACCAAGAAAGGGCCACAACAGACGCCTTCGGACAATCATTCTTCCCAAGGACCATTAGAGAATGGAACCAACTGCCAAATTCAGCAACATCCGCTGACACAGTTGATGGATTCAGAGCTGCCCTTAAGGCATGCTCTGTAAACATTTAGACAATTACACCCTGTACATAATTTTAATTGTAATATATAGAGAAAGTTTTATCCTGTAAATAGCCAGAGAAAACTTTCTGTGTTGTCCGACATTGCGATAGTTTTCGCGGAACCTCGTACATTCAAAACTGAATTCGGTTCCTTACCCGGAAGAAGAAGAAGACAGATAACTTTTTAAACACATTGACGCCAGACTACTTAGTGTATAAATTGTCTAATTATAAGGTCAAAAAATATCTGTTAACCTCTTAAACGCATAGACCGATAAAATTTATTCTTTCTGGACGGTTGCTGCTGCTGTCCTTAAAATGTGGAAATAAATGAGAAAAATGTGCATGTCTGAGCATACGTTTTGTTTTATTGGATATTTTAAAGTTTTTATTCTATTATGTCGTTATTAACGCCATACCGAGCAGTTAAAAAGGAAAAAACAACCAATAGCTCACCAGAGCTTATATTATTTGTATATGTAAATAAAGATTATTTGATTGATTTAATTTGAACAAATACTTCTTTGTTCGTAATGTTCGAATGTAAATGACTAAACTCATGGGGAATTTATGATTGAAAATATAGAATTGTCTAATTTGTCGTTTACGTATTTGTACTGCTTTGTCTATGAGGGCCAATGAAAGGTAAATCCTGAAAAAAATGAACAGTGCTTATTTTTTTTTTTCATGAGAGATAAATTCAGGTTATTTTTTCAACAAATGACTCGATCAATCCTACCCAAAGGACATCATCAACATTGACGCTCGGTAAAAACTTAGCACCACAAGGTTAGAAAACGGTTCCTTGGACACGTTTGATTTCATTATAAATGTTGCTGAATACCTGAACCTGTTGGTAGTTGACATATTATTTGAGAAAATAAATTGGTGTGTCGATGGCTGCTTGGAAACATGATTCTAATATACTCTTGAGCTCTAGAAACTGAATTTTTGAAAGATGTATGCTCATGAATTATTGAATTATCCAGTCCGTTGCAATAAATACATTTCTAGCTATTTGATATATACAGAACTGCTGATGGATCATTTTAGGCTTTTTATACGGGGCAGCGGATATGCGACAGAACAAACATGCACCACAGACTGTGAACATGGATGAAATAGAAGGGAACAAATGCAAATGAACAGTATCAAGACAGAACCAGTGAGAACTGATGTCAAATCATTCAAGTCTTTCTGCAAGGACAGAACCGATGACGAAACATTTTTCACAGACGTAAACGAATGAAACATGCGACGGACCTTTCGCCATAGATGAAACATTGGGTGAAAATGTGACGGAACAGTCTCGGCCATGTGAAACATGCGACAAAACAAACTCCATAGATTGAACAATGAAAAAATTGTGCGGATGAACATTATACAAGACAGTACTGATGACGTAGCATTCTCCAAATATCGAACTGTTGGTGGAACTTTCTTCATAGACGGAACGACAGGTAAAACTTGTGACGGTGCATTCTCTGTGAAAGACCGAACTGACTTCAAATCATTTCAGTCTCTCTTCAAGGACAGAACCAGTGACGGAACATTCCCTACAGACGGAAGCGAATGAAACATGCGACGGGACCTTCTCCATAGATGGATCATTGATTAAAAATGTAACAGAACATTCTCGGCTATATGAAACATACAAGATTGAAAAATGAAAGGAACATGCAAATGAACATTTTACAAGACAGTACTGGTGACGGGATATTCTCCAAATATAGAGCTGGTGACTGAAGTTTCTCCATGACGGAACTCCCCTGCGAAAGACAGAACAGATTTAAAATCGTTCAAGTCTTTCTCCAAGGACAGAACCGGTGACGCAACATTTTTCACAGACGAAAACGAATGGAACATGCAAGGGAACATTCTCCACAGATGGACCATTAGATGAAAATGTGACGGAACATTTTCATTCTCGGCCATGTGAAACTCCATAGATTGAAAAATTAAGAAAACATGCGGATGAACATTATACAAGACAATACATATGACGAAATTTCTCAAAATATAGAACTGGTGACTAAAATTTCTCCATGACGTAACGATAGATGAAATTTGCGACGGGCCATTCTCTCACGAAAGAAACAACTGATGTCAAATCATTCAACTCTTTCTCCAAGACACAACCGATGACGGAACATTTAATTAACACAGACGAAAACTTATGAAACATGTGACGGAACATTATAGATAGACGGAACATTGGATGAAAATGTGACGGAACATTCTCGGCCATGTGAAACATGCGACGGGAAAACTCAATAATTTTGAACAATGAATGAAACATGTGGATGAACATTAAACAAGACAGTACCGGTGACGGATATTCTCCAAATTCAGAACTGGTGACGGAACTTTCTCCATGACGGAACGACGGGTGAAACTTGTGACGGAATATTCTCTCGTGAAAGACCGAACTAATGTCAAATCATTTTATGCTCTCTCCAAAGAAGAAACGATGACGGAAAATTCTCCATGGACGAAAACGAATGAAACGTGTGACGGAAAATTCTCCATAAATGGAACATTGGATGAAAATGTGACGGAACATTCTCGGCCATGTGAAACATGCGACAGAACAAACTCCATAGATTAAACAATGAAGAAATCATGCGGATGAGCATTTTACAAGACAGTACTTGTGATGTAACATTCTCCAAATATTAAACTGGTAATGGAACTTTGTTCATAGACGGAACGACGGGAAAACTTTTGGCGAAGCATTCTCTGTGGAAGAACGAACTGACGTCAATTCATTTCAGTCTCTCTTCAAAGACAGAACCGGTGACGGAACATTCCTCACAGACGAAAGCGAATGAAACATGCGACGGGACCTTCTCCATAGATGGATCATTGGATGAAAATTTGACAGAACATTCTCGGCTATATGAAACATACAACGGATCCAACTCCATAGATTGAAAAATGAAAGGTACATGCGGTAAAACAATTTACAAGACAGTACTGGTGACTGGATATTCTTCAAACAAAAACAGGTGACTGAACTTTCTCCATGACGGAATAAAAGATGAAACTCGCGACGGTGCATTCTCCTGCGAAAGACAGAACTAATGTCATATCATTCAAGTCTTTTTCCAAGGACAGAACCGATGATGCAATATTTTTCACAGACGAAAACGATTGAAACATGTGACGGAACATTCTCCGTAGATGGAACATTGGATAAATAATGTGACGGAACATCTCCGGCCATGCGTCAGAACAAACTCCATAGATTGAACAATGAAGAAATCATGCGGATAAACATTTTACAAGACAGTACTGGTGACGGGATATTCTCCAAATATAGAACTGGAGACTGAAGTTTCTCCATGACGGAACGACAGATGAAAATTGCGACGGGGAACTCCCCTGCGAAAGACAGAACTGATGTAAAATCGTTCAAGTCTTTCTCCAAGGACAGAACCGGTGACGCAACATTTTTCACAGACGAAAACGAATGAAACATGCGAGGGAACATTCTCCACAGATGGAACATTGGATGAAAAAGTGACGGAACATTCTCATTCTCGGCCATGTGAAACTCCATAGATTGAAAAATGAAGAAAACATGCGGATGAACATTATACAAGACAACACATATGACGGTATTTCTCCAAATAAAACTTTCTCCGTGACGTAACGATAGATGAATTTTGCGACGGGCCATTCTCCCACGAAAGAAACAACTGATTTCAAATCATTCAAGTCTTTCTCCAAGACACAACGAAGACGGAACATTTAATTAACACAGACGAAAACTTATGAAACATGATTGTGACGGAACATTATAAAAAACGGAACATTGGATTCTCCATAGACGAAAACGAATGAAACATGTGTGACGGAACATTCTCCATAGATGGAACATTGGACGAAAAAATGACGGAACATGTGAAACATGCCACTGAGCAAACTCCATAGATTGAACAAGGAAGAAATCATGCGGATGAACATTTTACAAGACAGTACTGGTGACGTAACATTAACTGGTAATAGCACTTTGTTCATAGATGGAACGCCGGGTAAACCTTGTGACGAAGCATTTTCTGTGAAAGAACAAACTGATGTCAAATCTTTTCAGTCTCTTTTCAAGGACAGAACCGGTGACGGAACATTCTTCACAGACGAAAGCGAATGAAACATGCGACGGGAACTTCTCCATAGATGTATCATTGGATGAAAATTTGACGGAACATTCTCAGCTATATCAAACATACAACGGATCTAACTCCATAGATTGAAAAATGAAAGGTACTTGTGGTAAAACATATTTTACAAGACAGTACTGGTGACGGGATATTCTCCAAATATAGTACTGGTGACTGAACTTTCTCCATGACGGAACGACAAATGAAACTTGCGACGGAGCATTCTCCTGCACAGACAGAACTAATGTCATATCATTCAAGTCTTTCTTCAAGGACAGAACCGACGACGCAATATTTTTTCACAGACGAAAACGAATGAAACACGTGACTGAACATTCTCCGTAGATGGAACATCAAGTTGGATGAAAATGTGACGGAACATCTCCGGCCATGTGAGACATGCGTCAGAACAACCTCCATAGATTGAACAATGAAGAAATCATGCGGATAAACATTTTACAAATCAAATCAAATCAAATTTATTGGCACAAACACATAAATGTACATGGTTAAGGCCCAATTACAAACAGATATAATAAAAGGTAAATAGTCATGAGTTTTACAATTATAGTATATTGAGATATACATATAAACTATAGTAGTAAATGTAAATATTATAGTACAACATGTTGTAAACCTATATTAATAACAGGTTTAAGACTAGACATTTATAACAGGTTTTTTCTAGTGTTCATACAATTTGTGATGAATGAAGAGGTCAATTTAAGTATTTTTATTGAACTATTATTTAATAAAAATGGTATTTTAATATTTTCTTTAATATCTTTCTTGTTGTCTAGCAGATTTAAAATATTATTGTTAAATTTATCCCTTTCACTTTTGAGGGCTTTGCATTGTAAAAGAAAGTGTTTTTCATCTTCTATTTGATTTGAATTACATAATGGGCAGTATCTTTCATTTCTTGGGATATTGAGATGTCGTCCTTGCTCGATAAGAAGTAAGTGAGCACTTATTCGAATTTTGCAAATGGCAGCTCGATCATCTCTGTTTGTTAATATATCAACATACGAGGGTCTCGTCCCCATTTTATATATACTTTGAAAAAATTCTAATTTAGATGATTTGCATATATTTGAGTTTTGGATCTGTAGACATTGATCCTGTATCCGTTGCTTGATTTGGCTAAGGCAGCTATTAGAAAAAGAGGTATTATTTATCATGTATGCAAAACCCAGATCATTTAAGACATCCTTTACCTTTTTCATCCAGGGATTATATTCTTTTGAGTTAATGAAGATTTCTTTTAATAAGGTGTTATCAGAATCTAGGATATGCTTGTAAAAGTTTAATATAGAAAATAAGATTTTACTTTTTAGTGGGATCCTATTTAGTTCTGCACGGCAACCGTCATTGGTTGCCTTACAGTTGACTCCTAGTATCTCTTTAATAAATTTAATGTGAAGTTTTTCATATACATCAGTGTCTTTAAGTGAGGCATCCGTGCCCCAAACTTCACTTCCATATAATAGTATGGGAACAACCAGTGAATCAAATAGTTTTTCTAAAAGTTTACATGGATTATTAATTCCTATTACTTTTTTAATTTTAAAACATGCCTTTCTAGCTTTTTCCATTAATGTATTTATTGCCAGATTAAAATTTCCATTGTATTTTAGTATCATGCCTAAGTAACAATAGTGTGTTACTGTTTCAAGGTTGATATTATTATAAGTAAATTGATTTTGATATGTCTTACCATTTGAGTTGAAAACCATTATTTTTGATTTATTGATATTTACCTGTAGTTTCCAGGTTGAACAAAATTCGTATAAAATATTAAGTAATTTTTGTCGCCCTTCTTTGCTTTCAGATAATAAAACAATATCATCGGCATATAAAAGTATATTAATGTTTGAGCAGCCAATAGAAATTGGGTCAGTGTTTTGTTGGTCTAATACTTTGACTATATCATTGATAAAGTAATTAAAAAGCAGAGGGCTTAGTACGTCTCCCTGTTTAACACCTCTTTCAGAAGAAAAATATTTGCTCAGTCCATTTGAAAATTTAATTCTACATGATGTATTAGAATACATAGAATCAATTATATTAAATATCCTTTTTGGAACTTTATTTTTTAGAAGTTTATAGAAAAGTCCAACTCTCCAGACTGTGTCAAAAGCCTTTTTTAAATCTATAAAGGCAGTGAAAACTTTCTTACCATTCTGTTTATATTTATTTGTTATAGTTTTAAGAGTAAATATATGGTCAGCTGTGCGGCTTTTCTCCTTGAAACCTATTTGATTTTTACTTATAAGATTATTTTCATTTAAGTGTTTAAGCAGGCGTTTGCAAATGATTTTATTAAAAAGTTTTCCCATATTCGAACTAATAGAGATGCCTCTGTAGTTTTCTGGATCGTTTTTATCTCCTTTTTTATGCAATAGGACTAAAAAACTTTCATTCCAAATTTTGGGGAAAGTTCCAGTTTTAAATATTAGATTAAATAGTTTTTGAAGAGGTCTTAACAAAATTGGTATGGCATTTTTTAGCATTTCATTTGAAATTAAATCTGCAGAAGCAGACTTGCCATTTTTTAAAGATTTAATGGCTGCTAATATCTCATTACAATTAATCTCATTATCAATACTGTCAGTAAGTTCTGGTTTATTAATATTTTCTTTTAAGATTTTAAATTCTTTTATAATATCTTCCTGTTTTATGTTATATTCTTTCTCACAGATGTTGAGTTTTTCATAAAATTTTATGAATTCTTCTTTAGGTAAATCATCATCTGATTGTTTGTCTCCATATTTTTGTTTATCTAATTTATTTAGGGTATCCCAAAATGCTTTGGGTTCTTTCTCACTTAAATTATATAAATCAGAACAGATTTTTTCTTTATATTTTCGTTCATCATATTTACATTGTCGTCTATATTTAGACCTGAAAGAATAAAATTTATGTCTATATTCAGTATTTTCTGGAAATTTATTTACTAGTTTTTCATAATTTTTAACCGTGTTGTATAGATCTTGACAGGATTCACTATACCAGGGTTTTCGCTTTGACTTAGCCTTTCCCTTTCTTCTAGATGAAGGGATTTTCTTTAGAAACTTTGCACATTGAGAAGCATTCTCTTGTAAAATTGCATTCAGTGCACCGACTGCTTCATCTGAACTAGTAAAATTGGACTGTAAAAAGTTGTCAATTTTATTTTTACTTTCAATACTATTGCTTTTCTGAATGTAGAGATTAATTGCCTCTGGATCCCATATATATTTACTGGGTAGGGGATCTAATTGATATGATGAATTGTTTTGAGGGGTAAATCCCAGAACTAATGAACTGCTAATTATACAGTGATTAGAATAGACGGTAAAATCATGAACTTCAAAATACCCAACTACATTTAGTAAGTCAGGAGATACCAACATATAATCGACAACACTACAACCATTGTAGGTTATGCATGTGTATTTGCCTAACAGGTCCCCCATAGTGCGACCATTTAAGATCCGGAGACTAGATTCTTTGCATAAATTTAATAAAAGTTTACCACTCTTATTAACCAGCTTGTGGTCTAGGTTATTTCTAGGTATAATGTGATCAGAAATGTACTGATCATCTTCTAAATTACTTTTATTTAGTTCATCATGGGGAATATAATCAATGTTTTTATTGGTATATGCATTAAAGTCTCCTTGAACCATGATGTGACCTAAATTACTATACTTAGCTATGTCAGCTAGTAATTGTTCATATATAGGCTCTATACCATTTACATTATAACTTGAGTTTTCTGGAGAAACATATACTGTAGCCAAATATATGTCTTTATTGATTTTGAAAAATGAATGATCTAATTTAACCCAAACGATATCTGAGTGTGAATTGGGCAACTTCTTTGTACCTTTAATAATTGAACTCTTAACAAAAATATTTACACCACCAGAGTTACGTCTGGCTTTTTTATGTTTTTTTCTATTACTTCCGACTAAAAGATTAAACCCAGGTATATTTATTTCTTTATCAGTAATATCATTTGTCCAAGTTTCAACAAAGCTGATGATGTGAAATTTAGAGACAGTATCAATAAAATTTGGGTCTTGTGTTTTATCTTTGGTGAGACCTTCAATATTCCAAACAGCTGTTTTTAATAAATTTTGAGTCATATTTTTTTTAGTACAATGGTTTTTGAGTAAAAGGGCTTGTTACTTAATTTCTACAGGATATAATCTGTATTCAAGTGGATTTTTTCTTATTTAAATTTCTCTCCTTCTTTGAGAGTATATGTAGTAATATAAACACAAAAACATAATAATAAAATAAAACAAGCAAAAAAAGATATTAAACTGTATATAAACATGGTGATAAAACAGGTATATGTATTACCATGAAATGTTATGTCAATAAACATTAGTACTGAATATACACAAATGGCATTTATGGATAGTATATAAATTTAAACAGTTGATTATCTCAAGATCAATACTGTATTACTGGTTATTCATTTAAAGGAAAATATATCACATTATGAAAGTAATTGAAAAAGTAAAAAGTAAAAGTTTACATGAACCAATTACATTATTTTAATTTTGGTTTGGTTAGAAAAAAAAAATAAAATAGTGGCATATACTTTTGCATGTTTTGTGTACATGTAGCTCATATAAACAGATTTTATATATACACCATATATTTACAGGTTATGACATAAAGACATTATGTTAATAAACATAATAAACATAATGAAATAACTACGTATTGTATACAATTAATTTTAATCCTTTAGATTAAAAAAAGAAAAAAAAATGCAAGATATCAGAACTACCTTTTTCCTTTTCTTTCCCACAAAAAAAAAAAAATACAGTACTGGTACAAATATAAAACTGGTGATGGAACTTTCTTCATTAACTGAACGACGGGTAAAACTTGTGACGGAACAAGGACAGAACCGATGACGGAACATTCCCTCAGACGAAAGCGAATGAAACATGAGACGGGACCTTTTCCATAGATGGATCATTGGATGAAAATGTGACGGAACATTCTCGGTTATATGAAACATACAACGGATCCAACTCCATAGATTGAAAAATGAAGAAATCATGCGGATGAACATTTTACAAGACAGTACTAGTGACGGGATATTCTCCAAATAAAGAACTGGTGACTGAACTTTCTCCATGACGGAATAACAGATGAAACTCGCGACGGAGCATTCTCCTGCGAAAGACAGAACTGATGTCAAATCATTCAAGTCTTTCTTCAAGGACAGAACCGATGACGCAATATTTTTCACAAACGAAAACTAATGAGACATGCGACGGAACATTCTCCATAGATGGATCATAGGATGAAAATGTGATGGAACATTCTCGGCTATATGAAACATACAAAGGATCCAACTCCATAGATTGAAAAATGAAGAAATCATGCGGATAAACATTTTACAAGACAGTACTAGTGACGGGATATTCTCCAAATAAAGAACTGGTGACTGAACTTTCTCCATGACGGAATAACATATGAAACTCACGACGGAGCATTCTCCTGCGAAAGACAGAACTGATGTCAAATCGTTGCATGCTCTCTCCAAAGAAGAAACGGTGACGGAAAATTCTACATAGACGAAAACGAATGAAACATGTGACGGGACATTTTACATTGATCAATGTATCATTGGATGAAAATATTACGGAACATTCTCGGTCATATGAAACATGCAACAGAACGAACTCCATAGATTGAACTATGAAGGAAACATGCGGATGAACATTATACAAGACAGGACCGTTGAATGAATATTCTCCAAAGCAAAACTAGTGACGAAACTTTCTCCACGACGCAATGATCGACGGGAGAAACTTGCGAGGGAGCATTCTTGCGTAAAAGACAGAACTGATGTCAAAGTAATTTCAATTCCTCTTCAAGGACAGAACTATTGTTGGAACTTTCTCCAATGAAAATGAAAATGCGACAGACGTGACTGATTCTCCCTAGCTGACCTAACGAAAGATAGAACTGGTGATGGAACATTCAACGGTACAGTAGATCAAAAGACAAAAATATTGAAGGAACAACGGACAACACATGTTCCATGTGAAAGGACGACAAGTTATTAAACATTTACTGGCCGTTTTCGTGAATGAAAGTTTGAACTTTCTAGAAAAAAAATAGTTATAAAGAATTTTTTAACGAAACATTCCCTCTGCTAACCTGAGCAGGTGACGGAAAAAAATATTTTCTCCAGGACTTGTACATTTTAAGTGAGAACCATACACATACAAATAACTCTAAAACTAAAATTGTTGTGACTTTGCCACATTTTATATAGTACTTATAGTACTTTGATCATATTTAGGGTAAGGTAAAATGCTGTGCGGAATTTTAGCCGAAAGGTCAAGGTTAATTAAATCGAACGGAAGTAGGGAGATATCACTTTGCCCGAAGAAGAATATTTTTCTGTACTTGTGTATTTTGGTTTAAAATGAAATATAAAAGTATAACAGTATAGTGTTAATGTCGGTAAGGTTTGTTTCTTTTCATCGGTTTGATCAATGTGGAATGACAGCATTTCAATCAGCTGATCACTGACACAGTTTTCTTTCATTCATTTAACAAAGTCATAGAGTTATACATGTATTTGTGTGTTTTATGAACAATCAGGATTCTTGATTGCAATAATTGTATCAGTATCACTGGAAACCATGACTGGTCATGCTCTCTGTCAGCTGTAGCCTATGCTACCACTCACCACAGTTTAGCACTGTTTCTATCAATAATGGGGGGTCAAAAATATATAAACTGGTTCCATTCTATTGCCATGATTACCTTATTTACACTGTTACATTTCCAACAAATATTGAATTTGAATACGGTAATGTTAATACAGGTCTATGGGTCATACTAGCAACACCTGGTTGCTTGTACATGTACATGTATGTGTACTTCACAAGTTTAACACAAGTCAGGGGCTGGACAAAGACAATTGTCTAGAGCTGGCAGTAGAGGATTCACAAGAATCCTAAAGCCAGAAAGGAACTAAGGTAAAGACACAAGGGTTAGGGGGTTGAAGATGTAGCTGGGTCAGGGGCAGTCAAAGAAATTGTGTATTGATTATGTTTATTGTTACAAAAATATGATAAAATATTCACAGGACCAAACAAAGTTTTACAGGCCATGACCTGTCAGACCTGTGCTTATTTGGAAGAATGCAGTTGTAAGAGTGCAGGGGATTAGATAAGATCAAGTGTGTGAAATCAGGGACAGAAAGTTGGCATGGGGTGCAAGACTCCCTGTCCGACCACTATAATAAGACTTCAATTTACAGGAATTAATAAAAGCTTGGATTTTATTTTTTTTATGGCCCGACCACGTAAGTGGATCGGACATATAGTTTTACCCTTGTCCGTCTGTCCGTCCGTCCGTCCGTCCGTCCGTCCGTCCGTCCGTAACACTTTGGTTAAGTTCTTGGTTAAGGTCCATTACTCGGATACTAGATGTTGGGGGTCAATGATATTTCACCACCAGATGGGTCTTGGGTAGGGCTACACCACCCACTAGAAATTAGGTCACTGTGACCTATATTTTATGCATGAACGACTTCGGTTAAGTTCTTGGTTAAGGTCCTTAACTTGGATACTAGATATTGGGGGTCAATGATATTTCACTACTAGATGTGTCTTAGGTAAGGTTACACCACCCACTAGATATTAGGTCACTGTGACCTATATTTTACGCATGAATGACATTGGTTAAGTTCTTGGTTAAGGTCCATATCTCAGATACTACATGTTGATGGTCAATGGTATTTCACCACTAGATGTGTCTTGGGTAACATGACACCACCCAATAAAAATTAGATCACTGTGACCTATATTTTATGCATGAACGACTTCGGTTAAGTTCTTGGTTAAGGTCCATAACTTGGATACTAGATGTTGGGGGTCAATGATATTTCACCACTAGATGTGTCTTGGGTAAGGTGACACCATTCACTAGAAATGAGGTCACTGTGACCTATATTTTACGCATGAATGACTTTGGTTAAGTTCTTGATTCAGATCTATATCTTGAATACTACATGTTAGGGGTCAATAATATTTCACTACTTGATGAGTCTTGGTAACATGGCACCACCCACCAGAAATAAGGTCACAGCGACCTATATTTTACACATGAACACTTTTAATTAATTTCTTGGTAAAGGTCCATATCCCAGTAAATACACATTGAGGATCAATGATATTTCAAGAACGGGAGGGCCATCCTGTGGCTCATAGACACATTATCTAGTTTCTGTAGACTTATCCTGTACAACAATTAGTATATTAAAAGATGTGTAGAATTACTCCAATGGAAAAATGACCTGGCCCCTGGATTTAACAAAATTTTGTTTTTAGATACAAGCCTTGCAAGATGTCCTCATTAATTTGACTGTTTTACAAGAGTCTGGTCTGGTGATATAAAAATTTTAAAAAGGGAAAAATGTAGTGGGGTTATACTCATGATACTAGTGTTTATAAATTATTCATATGTACAATGTACATATATATATATCACATATATCATGTGATAACTCTAAAGTGGTAATTGGCCCAAAAAATTGGTTTTTTTTTACGTAAGAGGGCTTTGACATAAAGTGTCAGGGTCAATAACCAGAGTTAAAGATGATTTTTATATAAACAGGTACTCATATATATTATTATTTAATTTATTTATCCATTTCACACATGTTTATATCCACTCCGCTATTTAAAAAAAGGGAGAAATCAGGTCTTCTGGAGTCTGTTCTTCACAATGAAACATGAGAAGACAAGGCCCACTAGGGTAGGTCACAAATTTAAATCACAATGAAACATGAGAAGACAAGGCCCACTAGGGTAGGTCACAAATTTAAATCACAATGAAACATGAGAAGACAAGGCCCACTAGGGTAGGTCACAAATATAAATCACAATGAAACATGAGAAGACAAGGTCCACTAGGGTAGGTCACAAATATAAATCACAATGAAACATGAGAAGACAAGGTCCACTAGGGTAGGTCACAAATATAAATCACAATGAAACATGAGAAGACAAGGTCCACTAGGGTAGGTCACAAATATAAATCACAATGAAACGTGAGAAGACAAGGCCCACTAGGGTAGGTCACAAATTTAAATCACAATGAAACGTGAGAAGACAAAGCCCACTAGGGTAGGTCACAAATACAAATCACAATGAAACATGAGAATACAAGGCCCACTAGGGTAGGTCACAAATACAAATCACAATGAAACGTGAGAAGACAAGGCCCACTATGGTAGGTCACAAATTTAAATCACAATGAAACATGAGAAGACAAGGCCCACTTGGGTAGGTCACAAATTTGAATCACAATGAAACGTGAGAAGACAAGGCCCACTAGGGTAGGTCACAAATATAAATCACAATGAAACATGAGAAGACAAGGCCCACTAGGGTAGGTCACAAATATAAATCACAATGAAACATGAGAAGACAAGGCCCACTAGGGTAGGTCACAAATTTAAATCACAATGAAACGTGAGAAGACAAGGCCCACTAGGGTAGGTCACAAATTTAAATCACAATGAAACATGAGAAGACAAGGTCCACTAGGGTAGGTCACAAATTTAAATCACAATGAAACGTGTGAAGACAAGGCCCACTAGGGTAGGTCACAAATTTAAATCACAATGAAACGTGAGAAGACAAGGCCCACTTGGGTAGGTCAACAAAATGCTGGATCTTTATATCATATTCCACCTACCAATGGTTGATCAAGAAATTTTTAAACAGGTGGTGTGGCATTGTTGAAAAACCTCTGAGACCTCATCTTCCAAACAAACTTTTGTGGTAAATGAATTATTGGCACCTAATGTCCTGATCTTAAATATGCCTGATTCTAGATTATTAGAGAGCCTGTGGTGTAATGGTTAATGTGTCCACCTACATGAACTAACACTGGTCAAGGGTTCATGGTTCAATCCTGATCAGGGGTGAAAAATTTCATGAACCAATTTTTGGACTCTCTCTTAAAACCATTTTTGAGGATGGTCTCAAGAAACAATGCTAGTCCTTTGGGAGGGACAAAAAAAATGCTGTCCCATGTATAGGGAGAGCAATACCCCATGCACCTAAAGACCCCTTTGTAAAGTTTGATAAGAGTAGGCTCAACGGGTCTTCTAACTGGCAAACTGCAAACTGGAGAGGGATTCACATGAAGCATCAAGCTTGTTTCCTACTAAAAATGCCTTGAAATATTTTGGTACAATGAATGTTGATATAAAGTGAAAGACCATGTGTCATTTAATATTTAATGAATTGAAATTGATCGTGAGTTAACTGTCATGGTTACTGAATAAACGTGAAGATGATTAAACATTGTTCCTTTTGATAATGATTGTTACATGTACCTTTTATAAAAGTTTATTGGATTTAAATATCAGATGGGTTACCATGGTTACCAGATGAGAAATTCAGACTTCCTTGAGTCTTTTTAAAATGTGTGTGTCCTAATACATCTGTATCTATGTCTAAAGGACATTGATCAGTGAAGATTTGTACAGCTTCAACCTCGTCACCACACAACACTATAACTCATACATCTATCTATATTTTACTACATTTAAACTGTTTCATATTCTGTTCAAACTGAAAAATGTACTGTTCCAAATCATATATATGTAAACTTTTGTCATTGTCCCTTTAGGGACCTTAACTGGAATTCAATTACTGGTACATGTATTGATATTGTACATTAATTTGGCTAAGCTACATGTGATTGAGATTAGTAAAGTTATTTTGCCAATGTACATGTATATGTAATGGTGGTGTTATTTAAAAAAAAGATTGTATATGTAAGTGATATGGAGTAAATTAGTGTGAAAAAAAATCAAAGCAAGAAGTTCTTCATTTCATTGTTTGTCATTTTGAAGTCACATTGGGTCATGCCATAGTGGTGCATTGTGTTGGGGGGAAATTTCACGATCCTCCCATGTTAAAGAACCATGGATCATGTCTCAATAAGAATAGGAACCATAGGATCCCCAGCAGGGGGCTGCTATATCCTATCCATCCCTCTATTTAATACCATGACACAGGAAGTTGTGAGGTATTAATGTATACCTTTGTTTCATTCAGTGTCTGCCTGTCCGTCACAAAAGGTTTAAGATAATAACTTGAAAACATGTCAAGGGATTTATATGATTTTTTGCACAGCGGTTAAGTACAATAACATACAGGTCAAGTTCAATTTTCAGAATGATTGGAAACATATTATTTAAGTTTTGCCACTTTATAAACATTATAAATACAATGCTGAAATTTTCTGGTCTAAGAACGATAGCTCACTTAAAAATTTTTGGATGCTCTAATTTTGAATCAAAGAAAGATAAAATAAATATAAATATAAAAAACTATTCATATAATATGGTGGCAGGATATATCATGATGTCCCAATAGATGCCCTATTTTTTTCAGTGACAGTGGAAACACTCCTCCCTTATTGGCCTTGTGTCCCCATTTTCTCCACGTTATCGTCATTTCATGTTCATTTTATCACCTCTTTCATGTTCATCTTTTGATAAAGCCCTATGTGCTACTAGGAAGTAAAGCAATAACAAACAAAACAATCATTTGGAAGTCACATGGGGGAGGTGGGTGCTTTCAACATTGAGCAAAGCACACGTCTCACAGCAAGTTTCGGAAAATCACCAGTCTTTATTATTGAAAAACACAACCATGACAATGGTTCAACATTTTTAATGACCTGTAACATTTTCCTTTGTAGATAATGGTGGTTGCAGATTATAAATGGCAGGGTGCATCTGACATCAAAGAAGATAAAGTTATTAGGTAAGTATAGAAAGGCAGATGTTTCTAATTAAATAATCTGAATTACTGGAAGGTTGTAAAAGTAACCTGGGCAGCACATGTACATTTTAACTTTAATGTACATGTGAATTATTATACCACCCTGTCTGTGTGTCTGTCTGTCCGTCCGTCTGTCCACATAATTCGTAAGTGTTTTCCTCCTGAACTCCTTGAAGGATTTTGCTGAAACTTAAGATGAAGGAAGTACATCATATGTAGATGTGCATAAAGAATTTTCAACGCACTCGGACATCATTCAGGGGAGATAATTGGACTTAGACTTTTTAAAAACATTATTCAATGGGAGACCCCAGAAGTGCAACTCCTCCTAAACTGCTCGATGGATTTTGATGAAACTTTAGCTGAAGGAAGTACATCATTTATAAATGTGCATGAAGAATTTTTATTGCTCTTGGATATCATTCAGGGGAGATAATTGAACTTAGACTTTTAAATACATTATAATACATTATTCAATGTGAGACCCCGTAAGCGCAACTTATCCTAAAACACTTGATGGATTTCGATGAAACTTTGCATGAAGGAAGTACATCATATATGGATCTGCATGAAGAATTTTCATCACTCTTGGATATCATTAAGAGGAGATAATTAGACTTAGACTTTTTAAATACATTATTCAATGGGAGACCCTGTAAGCGCAACTCCTCCTAAATCGTTTGATTGGTTTTGATGAAACTTTACATGAAGGAAGTACATCATCTGTAGATGTGCATGAGTAATTATACCCCCCGCAAACAAAGTTTGGGGGGGTATATAGGAAACACCCTGTCTGTCAGTCCGTCTGTCCACATAACTTGTAAGCGCTTCTCCTCCTAAACCGCTTGAAGGATTTTGATGAAACTTTACCTGAAGGAAGTACATCATATGTAGATGTGCATGAAGAATTTTCATCGCTCTTGGATATCATTCAGGGGAGATAATTGGACTTAGACTTTTTAAATACATTATTCAATGGGAGACCTCGTAAGCGCAACTCCTCCTAAATCACTCAAAGGATTTTGATGAAACTTTTTCTGAAGGAAGTACATCATATGTAGATGTGCATGAAGAATTTTCATCGTAATCAGACATCATTTAGGGGAGATAATTGGACTTAGACTTTTCAAATACATTATTCAATGGGAAACCTTGAAGCGCTTCTCCTCCTAAACCGCTTGAAGGATTTTGATGAAACTTTTCCTGAAGGAAGTACATCATATGTAGATGTGCATGAAGAATTTTCATCGTAATCAGACATCATTCAGGGGAGATAATTGGACTTAGACTTTTCAAATACATTATTCAATGGGAAACCTTGAAGCACTTCTCCTCCTAAACCGCTTGAAGGATTTTGATGAAACTTTTCCTGAAGGAAGTACATCATATGTAGATGTGCATGAAGAATTTTCACTACAATCAGACATCATTCAGGGGAGATAATTGGACTTAGACTTTTTAAATACATTATTCAATGGGAAAACTCGTAAGCGCTTCTCCTCCTAAAACGTTTGAAGGATTTTGATGAAACTTTTCCTGAAGGAAGTACATCATATGTAGATGTGCATGAAGAATTTTCATCGTAATCAGACATCATTCAGGGGAGATAATTGGACTTAGACTTTTCAAATACATTATTCAATGGGAAACCTTGAAGCGCTTCTCCTCCTAAACCGCTTGAAAAATTTTGATGAAACTTTACATGAAGATAGTATATCATCTGTAGATGTGCATGACGAATTTGTATTGCTCTCAGTTAGCATCAAGGGGAGATAACTGGACTTGAGATTTTTCTTTTACAGTACAGAGTCCAATATGAAGCGGGGGGTATCCTTTTGTGAGCTCGCTCACAGTATTACTTGTTTGTATAGCTCTCGGTTATCATTGAGGGGAGATAACTGGACTTGAGATTTTTTTTACAGTACAATATTCAATATGAAGCGGGGTGAATCCTTTTGTGAGCTCGATCACAGTATTACTTGTTTAAACTTTCTTTCACATTTTAGTATGCACATACATGTACATGTACATGTACAAATGTACAAATTGGGAATACATGTATATGAAATACTTTAAAGTAATACAAGTAGTATTTGTAAATTGTACTTGTAATTGTGTTAAAGGACACATCAAAGGTACACATGTAATTGAGCAAGTACAAAGATATACTAGTACTTATTTAGGAATAACTTTTGCTGCCTCTGGCACATTTTCATATGCAAAATTAGACATTCATAATAAAGGTTTAAAAGCATTTTATAAGCTGAAAAAGACATTTTCTTCAGGAAAACCAGGAATATCAACTTTAATCCATATTTTTAATCATACTGTAAAACCAGTATTGCTCTATGGTTCAGAAATATGGGGTGAGTTTTCAGTAAAATCTACCCAAAAAGATAACGAAAATTTCTTTGCAAAAAATATAGAAAAACTGAAACAGGAGAGTATTCATTTGAAATTTTGTCAATATGCTTTAGGAGTAAGCTCCAAAACTTCAAAAAATGGCATGAGAGGAGAGCTTGGATGCCTACCACTAATTTTTGATCTATACATAAACATGGTTAAATATTGGTTAAGACTCCATGATATAAGTTATGGCAACAATAATAATAAAAAAAAGGAAAATTATATAATATTAAATGCCGCCTTTAAAGAATCAGAATACATGGCAAATAATAACCAAGAATCTTGGTTAAACTGTATTCAAACAATATTTAAATTACTAAACCTTGAACATTTATATTTGAATGTGACCAATTATAAACATACATATATTATTAATAAAATTAAAAATAGCTTAAAGATAAAGCTTATTGATATTTGGTTTGAAAATATAAATAATGACAATAAAAGAAAAGCCAAAATAGGAAATAAATTAAGAACATACAGAAAATTTAAATACATATATAAACTTGAACCATATCTAAATATAGGTTCTGAAAATCAAAGAAAATACCTAACAAAACTAAGACTCAGTGACCATGATTTAAACATAGAAAGAGGTAGATATACCAACTTAGAAATACACCAAAGAATATGCTGCATGTGTAAAGCTGAAGTGGAAGATGAGAAACATTTTTTATTAAATTGCCCAAACTTAGAAGAAATTAGAAAACCTTTTATTGAAGAAATGAATGATAGATTTTATTATTTTAAAAACCTTTGTATTAATAATAAGTTCTTATGGTTAATGAGCAATGAAGACACATATGTTATAAAACTTTTATTGAAATTAGTTTCCGATTTGAGAGAAAAACGTCAAGCATTAATTAATTAAAATGGATTTAAAAAAAATGATAGAGTTGTCTCCCCTTGCCTTGTCCTTACTGGATATCCTCATTACCTTACATATATATACATATATTCATGTTCCTATAATGACTACAATTATCTTAAAATGAAACTTTTTTGTTTGTTTATTATGAGTTATTTTATGTTTCTTATGTTTAATTGAATTGTAATTCATTCTGCCTGTAACGGGCACCTTTAATTGGTCAATAAATCTGTTCTGTTCTGTTCTGTTCTGTATGACAGTACATGTAGCTGTTTAAATTTCAAAATTGTCAAAATCCTAAGATAATCTCCCTACCCCAGACATGGGATAATATTAGTCATTATAATATTTGGTTTCCAGAATGGTATTTTTATAGGACCGCAAAAAATTTGCGGACGTATAATGGTATGATGCTGTTGTGGTCTGTTAACTTTAGTGTTCCCACAATATCTTTAATTCTAGTTATTCGATCGCTATTAAATTTGACAATGATGTTTCTAACCTTAAATTTTAAGGTAAGAAACATCATTGTAAAAAAGGGGGACCCCCAAAATCAATCCCATCCATAAATTAGGGGCAAAAAATGCTACTTTATTGTTTGTCCCCACAAAATTTACGTTTGTTCTCGTTTAAACAAATGCTGTAGAATTCTACTATTCAATTTACAAAGTACTGATCTGTATAAATATTTTTAAATCATTTTATCTATCAGTCATGGACTCTTTCTCCAACTGTTGTTTTCTCTATCAATCATGGACTTTCTCTCAAATTGTTGTTCGATTCTATCTGTCTCCATATAGGATAAAAGACATATATTTAGATATGAAATGTTATTAGATATAGGAATATAAATTGTCCAAAGGACAAAATATGATAAGGCCCATATTTTGCCCCCTGTATGACTGAAAAATTGATAATTGGTCTAGAGAAAACTCTTATTGCTATTTAGTGAGTTAAATGAATGCAGAAGCTTGTTTAAGTTAAGGTTTATGATTACAATATCATATTGCATGGGGCTGTTCCAGAAAATTTTGAGGGGGGTGTCTAATGTCTACTGAAGACAAAAAGGGGGTTCCAGATCAATTTTGAAGGGGACCAATTTTGCCTTAAAATACTAAGCCAAGAAAATATCCAAGGAAAGGGAGGTTCTCAACCCCAGGAACCACCCTTCAGGATCTGCCACTGTATAGGACTTTTGACATTTGAATGTCCAATACATGTAATAACTTCTCTGCTTCCCACACCAAGAAAATGTTTTCTGATCTGTTTTAAGTACACATGTACTGGTAGGCTGGTTGACATTTCCTTGTTTCATGTTAAAAGTGATAGATCAATAATTCTTTTATGTTAACTTGTGAAAATCAATGAAGCAGCTGTTACATAGGGCGCTAATTTATTCATTATAGAACATTTAATGTCATAATTTCATTCTTACACGTACAATTATCTTAATTATGTACATGTATGGAGTTAGACCACTTTAATATGGGAAAACAAGTCTCCTTAGTTAAGATAAATATATAGTAGATAAACCATAGATCCTATATCCACAAAGGTTTTGAGCACACCTTGCTCAAGGCAATGTGACCTTTTGCCATCACTTGGCGTCTGTCGTCCGTCGTCTGTCGTCCAACTCTGTGGTCCGTCGTTCAACTTTTCAAAAATCTTCTTCTCTGAAACCGCTTAGTCAAATGTAATGCAACTTGGTAAGGTTGTTCTATAGTATGTTCTCTACAAAACTACAATGTATCGTTCGAAATTTTGATTCAACAAAAAACATGGCCACCATGGCTAAAGATAGAACATAGAGGTAAATTGCAGTTTTTTGCAAATTACTCAAAAACTGTTATAGATATAAAAATTCTGGCATAGGGTTTAAGTGATCAGCACATCAAGATCTACCTGCCCTGAAATTTTGAAGAAGATCCGACAATCGTTATAAGAGTTATTGCCCTTTTTCTTGATTTTTTTCCAAATTTTCCACTTTTTAGCTCACCATTGCCATCACTTTGCGTCCGTCGTCTGTTGTCGGTTGTCCGTCGTCCGTCGTCCGTTAGCTTTTTTCAAACATCTTCTTCTCTGAAACTGCTTGGCCAATTGCAGCCAAACTTGATATGGTTGTTCCTTAGGTTATTGTGCAAAAAGTTTGCGTTGGGATTTTTGATACGTCAAAAAACATGGCCGCTGTTACTAAAAATAGAACAGGTGGGTCAAATACAGTTTTTTGCAAAAAACTCAAAAACGGTCACAGATATCAAAATTCTGGCGTAGGGTAAAAGTGATCAGCACCTCATGATCTACCTGCCCAGAAATTTTCAAAAAGATCCAACAACCGATGTAGGAGTTATTGCCCTTTTTCTGGATTTTTTCAAAATTTTGCACTTATTAAGCCCTATATCTTGAAAACTATACAAGATATTTTAAAAATTCAAATTGCATATGATTAAGCACATCAAGATCTACATTTCATGTAATTAGGTCAAAGCTGTAGAACCATTTCTTTTAGGAGTTATGGCCCTTAAAGCGTCAAAATTTACCATTTTTCATTACTTTTCCCCTGAATTTCAAAGATAAACTTGTCTGACACCATACATCCAACTTCAACCAAACTTGGCACAGTTGCTTAATAGCATAATTGCTACAATTCCATCCTTCAGATTTTTGATTCGTTAAAAAATATGGCCGCCATGGCTAAAAATAGAACATAGGGGTAAATTGCAGTTTTTTGCTAATTACTCAAAAATAGTTACAGATATCAAAATTCTGATGGGAGACAAAAGTGATCAGCATCTCAAGATCTACCTGCTCTGAAATTTTCAAGAAGATCCAACAATTGACATAGGAGTTACTGCCCTTTTTCTGGATTTTTTGATTTTTTTTTCACTTATTTAGCCATATATCTTGAAAACTATACAAGATATTTCAAAAATTTAAACTGCATATGATCAAGCACATCAAGATCTACATTTTATGTATTCAGGTCAAAGCTGTAGGACCATTTCTTTTAGGAGTTATTGTCCTTAAAACAACAAAATTTACCATTTTTCATTACTTTTTCCCTGAATTTCAAAGATTAACTTGTCTGATACCTTAAGACCAACTGCATCTTAACTTGGCACACTTGTTTAATAGCTTATATGCTACGACTCTATTGTTCAGATTTTTGATTCGTCAAAAAACATGGCTGCCATGGCTAAAAATAGAACATAGGGGTAAATTTCATTTTTTTGCTAATAACTCAAAAATGGTTTCAGATATCAAAATTGTGCAAGAATCAAAAGTGATCAGCATATTAAGATCTACCTGTCCTGAAATTTCAGAAAATATATGACTGCTGATGTGGGAGCCCTTTTTCGTAATTTTTGCTAAATTTTGTACTTATTAAGCCCAATATCTTGAAAACTAACCAAGTTATTTCAGAAATTTAAATGGCATATGGTTAAGCACAATAATATCTACAAAATATATGTATCTGTGTAGTTCAGGTGAGCGATTCAGGCTCCTGGGAGCCTCTTGTTTAGACCAATATCTTGAAAACTATACAAGAAATTGAAAAAAATTAAATTGCATATGGTTAAGCACATCAAGATCTACAAAAGTTGTAACAGAGTCAAAGTTGTAGGATCGTTCTTTTAGGAGTTATACCCCTTGGACTGTAAAATTTGACCATTTTCACAGCTTTTTGTTCAACTTTTCAAAAATCTTCTTCTCTGAAACCACTTGGCCAAATGTAATGAAACTTGGTAGGGTTATTCTGTAGTATATTTTCTACAAAACTATTGTTCGAAATCTTGATTCGACTTTAAACGTGGCCGCCATGGCTAAAAGTAGAACATAAGGGTAAATTACAGTTTTTTGCAAATTGCTCAAAAATGGTAATAGATATTTAAATTCTGTTTGGGAAATTGTGATCAGCACATCAAGATCTACCTGCCATGAAGCTTTGAAAAAGACTGACAATGGATGTAGGAATTATTGCCCTTTGCTTACCTGGACCGAAGGTCCATGTGAGCTTATACCATCACTTGGCGTCCGTCGTCGTTGTCGTCGTCTGTCGTCGTCGTGTGTTAACAATTTTTCAAATGTTAACTTGTCCGACACCATAAGTTCAATTGCAACCAAACCTGGTACAGTTGTTTAATAGCATTATGTGTACTAAACCATTGTTCGGATTTTTGATTCGTGAAAAAACATGGCTGCCATGGCTAAAAATAGAACATAGGGGTAAATTGCATTTTTTTGCTCAAAAACAGTACCAGATATCAAAATTCTGGCGTAGGGTAAAAGTAATCAGCACCTCAAGATCTACCTGTCCAGAAATTTTCAAGAAGATCCAACAACCGATCTAGGAGTAATTGCCCTTTTTCTGGATTTTTTCAAAATTTTGCACTTATTTAGTCCTATATCTTGAAAACTATACAAGATATTTTAAAAATTCAAATTGCATATGATTAAGCACATCAAGATCTACATTTCATGTAATTAGGTCAAAGCTGTAGAACCATTTCTTTTAGGAGTTATGGCCCTTAAAGCGTAAAAATTTACCATTTTTCATTACTTTTCCCCTGAATTTCAAAGATTAACTTGTCTGACACCATATATCCAACTTCAACCATACTTGGCACAGTTGTTTAATAGCATAAATGCTACAATTCTATCTTCAGATGACTAAAAATAGAACAAAGTGGTAAATTGCAGTTTTTTGCTAATAACTCAAAAATAGTTACAGATATTTAAATTCTGAAGGGAGACAAAAGTGATCAGCATCAAGGATAAATGCATAAATGCTACAATTCTTTTATTCGGATTATTGATTCGTCAAAAAAATATGGCTGCCATGGCTAAAAATAGAACATAGGGGTAAATTGCATTTTTTTGCTAATAACTCAAAAATGACTAGTTATTATATAATGTCTCATTACATGCTCATTATTTTATGGCATAAAAGGTTTGTGTTTATTTAACGAGCATGGTTATTACAATTAGATTAGGTTTTAAAAAAGTTTGAGTGAATGTATTCTTACATTTTTAGGAGTCTCTTGTTTCCTCTCATGTTTGTACATGTGCATGTTTCTTGAAAAAACATATAAACTATGACATATAATGTTTGAATGCCTAAATTGGAAAATCCTTTGTCGAGCTATAAAGAGATATTTAATACATGAAGAAACGCATCCCACATATCAATAATCCTCCTTTGATGTTTCCAGAAACTAAACGTGATTCCAGTAGGTGGTTTTATATTTCTACGTGTAAATAAACTCTCCGTCAATTTGTTTTTCAAAGTAAAAGTAAAAATGAAGACATTAGAGTATATTTAGTGAAGGTAGGGCCTAAAATTTTAATTCAAGAGAAAAAAAAGTATGCTCCTTTGATGTATTTTTATTTTGTTCTTAATTGTATTAGGTAATAAGTAAAATGATGTCAAATTATCTGTAAAACTTCTAAACTCCTGTGTTAACTTAATTGCTATATACATGTACTGAAATTTATAAATCTACTGATTTACACTTTCTTTGAATCTCATACATGAAAATCCTGATAACACTTTATTTTCTTTGTCAACAACCTGCAATCTTTAATTTACGTTTTAATTAAAAATTCATTTTGCATAGGTAGAAATTAATTAAAACGTGCATGCTGTAATGTTAATTAGGTTTGTTATATGTTGTGACATAAATTGGGATATAAATCTGTAGAGTCAGGTGATAAGGAAGGCACACTCAAGGTTGAAATAGAATTTAATCATGTTAAGGTCGAATCTCTTTCTGTAGAAAATGGGAAAGACAACAAATTGGCAACATTTAGAAAATGTATGCTGTTTTACCTTATTAAAAATTTACAACATATATTTTCCCAACAACCATTTTGGTATGAAACTTCAGTGTGAGATTCCCTATTGCAATTTTTGGTCACAAATCTATTTTTAGAAGTAAAAAGGGGACAGAAAGCATGACTCTATGTATTCTTTATATTAAAGAAAGTGACTTTAGATGAATTGAGGGTAGTAAACATGTTTATTGTTCTTGGTATTTCAAATAGTATGAATCTTAGAAGACATGCTGGCTGTTTTCCATTGTGATTTTTCAAATATTCCTTTTCATATGTTGGTTGTGTCACATACATTTATTCCACATTTCTTTATCGTCTATTAGATAAGTGATGGGTTGTAAACATGTTAATTGTTTTTTGTTGTTGTTTTTTTTCAGATAGTATGATACTATGAAGATTTTAGATAAGTGATGGGTTGTATACTTTCTAAGAATAATGGTAATAGAAATTCCTTGATATTCCGAGTCTACAACGTGGATGAGAATGGAGTAAAGCATATTCCATGTAAGATTGAAGTGACTGACACGGACCTTATTCTTCGTCAGAAAGGCAATGACCAGATAACGTGGCCGTTAAGATGTCTGAGGCGCTATGGCTGGGAGGAAGAATTATTTTCCTTTGAAAGTGGTCGACGTTGCTGTACTGGGCCTGGGATTTATGCCTTTAAGTGTAAAAGGGCTGAGCTGCTGTTTAGGGCAGTACAAGAAAGCATACTAAGAGTTGGTCAAGGAGAGGTATCGGCTAACAGGTCACCAAACATTCATACAGCTCACACAGGAAGTCGCCCACCATCTACGATAGAAACCGATGATTTAATGTCCTTTACTGTTCTGAATGGCAATACTGGTCTATCTAGAATGCCCGATATGAATTACGTGAACCAGGCTGTGGTCAATGAACAGGAACAGCATGGGTACGAGAATATCCATCCATCAAACGGCTCGGCCACTGCTCCTGTCGATAATGCTTCGGCTTTTATTGATTTTCTTCATTCTAAACCTGACTTGCAACAGACTGATCCTAAACTGAACTATATAGACCCAGACTTTCCAACTAGTACTGAAAGCTTGACAAACTTGAACTTAAATGTGAATTCACAGACAGTTTCTATGAGGAATGAACAGACTTCAGTGAAGAGGCGTATAGGATCAGATACTGGGGTTTATCACTCGGTGGCTGGCACTGACTGTGATGATTCTAATGCTAATGAAGTTTTTGATCGAGATTCACCATTTGATGGTGAAAGACCAGCAGACTATATCAATGTTGGACCGTTAAATGACACCCCTAAATTAGACCCTAGGCCAAGTGTGGTGCCCCCACCTATTATAAGAGAACCAGAATACACAAACATTAATCCACGGAACACCCAGCCTACGTTAAATTACATCCAGGTGGGCCCAACAAATGGCCCTAAGCCTATCCCAAACATTGTGTCCCCTGTGTCGATCGTGCCGTCACTGCCGTCAACTCCTGGGCCAAGTTATGCTGAAATAGATTTTCATCGTACGGAGGCATTAAATAATCGACAAGTTTCAGTAGTGGAAGATGAAGGCATTCGGAAAACTAGACACAATAGTTCTATTAGTAATGCTTTTTAATTGTACATTGTTTAATTAATATAGAAACATGTCCCATTAGTGATTTAATAGGTTAATGTAAAAGTACATCTTAAAAATAGGTTGTTTTATTATTTATATGTACAATGTTTTATCTATCAAGGAATGTCTTTACAGGTTTCAGAATGCATTATGATTTTAATTTACAGACAATTTTTTTCAATTATACAACATTTCATGGAATTTCTGAATATATTATTAATATTGATAGATGAGAAAGACTTCTTAGAAAATTTTTTAATCATATTTCAAATGGTGTGACTTTATTAAGCAAAATCTTCCATTTATATGATAAGTTTTTTATTGAGATTAAAATGGCAATGATGTCTTCCAAAATGTAAAAACTACATGTCTTTAAATCACACCTGCAAATAACATGAAAAGTGATATATACTCCTCCAATGCACAAACCTGTTTTAAAACCTGTACAATTTGCTTCAATTCTTAATTCTTGCAATTACTACTACATCATACTTTGTTGTGTTCTTGCTTTGTACTACATGTATTTTATATACTTTGAATAATTTAAGAAAGGATATGTAGTAAATGAACACGAGACCACAACTTTAACTGCAATTAATTTTTATGAGCTGGATGGCCATTTCGGAAAATTATTCCTCATCAGCAGCACGAGAAGTTTTAAGTTTTTTTGTTTGTTGCTCAATAAGTGCTTAGATACACGTAATGTAGATATACAGTTTTGAGGAAAATATAGGGCAATTTTGGGGGTGGGAATCCCAACAATTTGTTTATCAAGGGTTACTGAATGTTAAATTTAAATCTGGATCTGCTGCTCTTGCAACTTCTGGCTCTTGTCTAGTATTGTTCAGGACATTTTAACGTTCTGACTTTTTAATGAGTATCCCAATATTTATGCAGCATTGTACAACACTAAGTCATTTATTAAATATACAAAATGCAAGAATGAGGGTAATGCAATACACATTTGATTCATTTGCTGTGACCTATATATTCAGTTAATACATTTCTACATGTACCATTGATATTATAAAAAAAAATAGTAATGATTCAAGTTAAATATATTTTTGCTATTGTGTCCATTAAGTCATTAAAGTGAAAGGTCTTCCAAGTCACACACATTTGGTTTGACAATTTGATATTTACCAGCCATCTGAAGATCGCCCCAAAAAATTGATGGTGTAAGATTTTTCAAATAGTAAAGCACAGTGGGAGAAAATTGTAGACAAGAGTTTGCCAATTGTCTGTTGTCTACTATATTTACCCATTGTTTTTTTTTCTTTATTTAAAATCTTCTGTAGACTATGTTAACATTGATTTTTTCCATATTTAGTACCTTTTAGGAAAACATATAGACTTTTTCTGTTGCAATCAACTTCCAAAATACAGATGTAACAATGTATTTAAAACATGCATTTTAATCAAAGCAATGCTCAGCCTTAATCTAGCATGAGATTTCAATTTGGTATGTTTTTAAATTGTCTTCATTGATTTTGGGAGGAAAATTTCAGTTTAAAGTTTACATAAAACATTGTGAAGATATTTTGTAAACTGAATTGTAAAAATAAGAGAATTAATTTAAACAAAGATGACCATTACCATGTACCTGTATTATTGTTCTCAGATGTGAAAATACCTGCTTTATATAAAATCTAGTCTGAGGCTCATGTGTTCAAATGTTCTTTATATTTTCAAAGCTATCATTTAATCATGAAAAGAGTGTTGTTGTTTTTTAATTGACAAATGTGTTCATGTCTGCTTTATGGATCAGTATTTAATATTATTTAGAGGGTATTTGAAGTATCATATGTATAACTTACAAATTGTCACAATTGAGATTTATCAACAATAAAAGGGGTCCTATGTGCTTTTAAGATGTACTTTCAAGTTCCATTTCTGATGTTTTATTTTGATTATCTGTTATAATTTATGGTTGTGCTTTTATTCTTTATTGTTTTCATGGTTAAGATGGTTGTCTGAAATTTTATATGAGTCTGATTTACAATGTTAATTTATAAGTTTTAACAATCTTATTATTTTTAAATGCTATTTGATTTAGCTACATTAGAATGGACTCTCTTTTGATTTTTTTTTAATTGCTATTTAATGTTAATCCACATTGGAATGGACTCTACCATTTTTATAATATAATAGGTCAACCTTTGTTTCATGTTTAATTATTTTAATATATTTTAGTTGGTTGTGAAATCAAATATTGCAATTAAAAAACAAATTAAAGGAGACTGTGTGGTCTAAGATGAAATGTTAGTCATACACACTGGCTGGTTAGGCATAAATTATACTATTTTTTACAGTGAAAACATATCATTAAATTCATTAGTTTTTGTCTCGCTTGCAACGAATAGTCGCGAAAGGCAAGACATAGGTATCACTTACCGGTGGCTGCGTAAACTTTTTTGTAAGACTTTTGTGGACAATGAATTGCTGGAAAAGTATAATAGCTAGGCATCTGATAATTGGCATACAGACAGTTCAGGTTATGGTCTATGCAACTGTCACCATGCCGTGTGACCCTGACCTTATTTTCACGCTCCAGTGACTCTGTGAACTTAGGTCTTTTTCAGGTCAAAAATATCTTTGTAAGACTTTTGTGGACCATGATTTGCTTGAAAATTATAATAGCTAGGCATCTGATATTAGGTATACAGACAGTTTAGGTTATGGTTTACGCAACTGTCACCATGCCGTGAGACCCTGACCTTATTTTCATGCTCTAGTGACTCTGTGAACTAAGATCTTTTCATGTCAAAAACATTTTTGTAAGACTGGTGGACAGAATTGCTAGAAATGTATAATAGCTAGGAATCTGATATTGGGTATACAGACACTTTTTTTGTGTTCAAACATGTCAAATCAAGAAATGAAAGCTTAGGTAGTTGATTTTAGTGCTGGTGCCTTCAGGCGAGACATACTTTTAGTGGCCACACTTGTTATTTTAAAGCGACTCTTTTTGTGTTATTTTTCCCATCATTTTGTTGTTTATTTTGAAATAACCTTAATTTTTTTGTCAAAGGCAGTTGATTTGTATTTTATGATGGCCAGTATTGTTAAATCAGAGAGGTGTTACTAATTGTATTTGATTTAGGGCTACTTGTATAATGTTATCTATCTTA
Organism: Arcuatula senhousia; assembly: GCA_963971305.1. Classification (NCBI taxonomy): domain Eukaryota; kingdom Metazoa; phylum Mollusca; class Bivalvia; order Mytilida; family Mytilidae; genus Arcuatula; species Arcuatula senhousia. Next base: position 62,403,180 of record OZ020309.1, read on the forward strand.
TAATGCTACCTGTTTTTGGTGCTTTGAAGTGCTGTTTTATCCCTATGCCATAAGTCTAAAAAAAATCATACTGTATAATTTCTTTTTCATTTTCAAATTACTGCTTTGTAAGAAAGTGAAAGTTGTCACAAATGACCCATAAGTATTTTCCATTTTACCCCCAAGTTATACTCACCAATATCATGTGTTCATTGATACTGTGCAATACATTTTATCTAAAATTTGGTGCCATTTACATTTAAAATAAGTTTTCACATAGAAATAATGCACTTCTATTTTGTTTTAGTTACATTTTCATCAAATCACCAGAGCCTGATATACTACATACGTGTACATGTAAATAAATTAATATCCATTTTTAAAGTTATAGTTTCTTTTTCCTTTCTATTTGGATTGTGTTTAGTTTCACCCATTGGTAAAAAGTTGATATGTAATGCTAGGCACTGTTTTTAATTTTCAATACAGTAATTAAAATGACGTAAAGTCTGTAAACCCCGCTACATTTTAATGTGCCTGTCCTAAGCCAGGAATCTTTATCAAAGCTTATGTTTGTATTTAGTCAAATTTTTGTTAATTGTTTTTTGTCAAGAAGAGGATCTTTCAATGCACTTTGGGATTGGGCTTGAATCATATGTATTTTATTTTCAATCCAGGGGCCAATTAAAAAACAGCGAGCAGCGACCGCTGGTCACATTGAAGGCTGTTGGCTGTTTTCCATTGTGGATATTTAAAATACATGTATACGTTTATAATGTAGGTTGTGTCGCGTACACTTATTCCACATCTCATTTTCTTCTATTCTTCTGATAAGGCCAACATAGAAAATATTCTTGATTCTCATCACCTCCCGCCCCCTTTTTAGCTCACCTGGACCGAAGGTCCATGGGAGCTTATACCATCACTTGGCGTCCGTCGTCGTCGTCGTCGTCTGTCGTCTGTCGTCTGTCGTCGTCGTCTGTTAACAATTTTTCAAACGTTAACTTGTCCGACACCATAAGTCCAAATGCAACCAAACTTGGTACAGTTGTTTAGTAGCATTATGTGTACAAAATCATTGTTCGGATTTTTGATTCATAAAAAAACATGGCCGCCATGGCTAAAAATAGAACATAGGGGTAAATTGCATTTTTTTGCTAATAACTCAAAAACGGTACCAGATATCACAATTCTGGCATAGGGTAAAAGTATTCAGCACCTCAAGATCTATCTGCCCAGAAATTTTCAAGAAGATCCAACAACCAATGTAGGAGTTATTGCCCTTTTTCTGGATTTTTTCAAAATTTTGCGCTTATTTAGCCCGATATCTTGAAAACTACACAAAATATTTTAAAAATTCAAATTGCATATGATAAAGCACATCAAGATCGACATTTCATGTAATTAGGTCAAAGCTGTAGGACCATTTCTTTTAGGAGTTATGGCCCTTAAAGCATCAAAATTTACCATTTTTCAATACTTTTCCTCTGAATTTCAAAGATTAACTTGTGTGACACGATGCATCCAACTTCAACCAAACTTGGCACAGTTGTTTTATAGCATAAATGCTACAATTCTATCGTTGGGATTATTGATTCGTCAAAAAATATGGCCGCCATGGCTTAAAATAGAGCATAGGGGTAAATTGCAGTTTTTTGCTAATTACTCAAAAATAGTTACAGAAATTAAAATTTTGATGGGAGACAAAAGTGATCAGCATCTTAAGATCTACCTGCTCTGAAATTTTCAAGAAGATCCAACAACCGATGTAGGAGTTTTTGCCCTTTTTTCTGCATTTTTTCAAAATTTTGCGCATATTTAGCCCTATATCTTGAAAACTATACAAGATATTTTAAAAATTCAAACTGCATATGATTAAGCACATCAAAATCTACATTTCATGTAATGAGGTCAAAGCTGTAGAACCATTTCTTTTAGGAGTTATGGCCCTTAAAGCGTCAAAATTTACCATTTTTCGTTACTTTTCCCCTTGAATTTCAAAGATAAACTTGTCTGACACCATGCATCCAACTTCAACCAAACTTGGCACAGTTGTTTTATAGCATAAATGCTACAATTCTATCGTTGGGATTAATGATTCGTCAAAAAATATGGCTGCCATTGCTAAAAATAGAACATAAATTGCATTTTTTTGCTAATAATTCAAAAATGGTTTCAGATATCAAAATTGTGCAAGAATCAAAAGTGATCAGCATATTAAGATCTACCTGTCCTGAAATTTTGGAAAAGATCTGACTGCTGATGTGGGAGTTATTGTTCTTTTTCCTAATTTTTGCCAAATTTGCACTTATTTAGCCCAATATGTTGAAAACTAACCAAGATATTTCAGAAAATTAAATTGCATATGGTTAAGCACAATAATATCTACAAATTTATGTATCTGTGTAGTTCAGGTGAGCGATTCAGGCTCTTGGGAGCCTCTTGTTTAAAGCCTCCTCAAAAAAAAATATTTTGATTATTTTTGCAAATTATGTTTTTCTTTAAAATGGCAGCATATTTTATCAAAACGGATTAAAAAATAAAAAATAAAATTCGCCAGCCCGCCCCATATTTTCAAGAAAATTTGGATGAGAATCTAGTAATTATTTTATAATGGCCTAAGTAAAATTTGTTTAAAGTTAGATGATAAAAGAAATAGACTAAGTTAACTACCAAGACTATTCCATTGAATTTTGAATTTGCTATAACTGAAGCACCTGTATACCAAGTTTCATTAGTGTTTCTCTGATAAAACTATACTGCTTACTGTAAACCAATTAACTTTCGCGTGCGATAAACATTCGCGGGATTTGCGAGCACTTTACATCTGCGAAAGTTTGTAGTCGCGAATAAGTCACTGAGAAGTTGTAATCATTAAACGAATCTCGAAAACCGCGAATGTTTGTCTTCGTGAAAACGTCCAATGTAATGAAACCGTGAAAGTTTGTAGCCGCGAAAGTTTGTTGGTTTACAGTATCATGCTTTCTTTGGTGTGGATTATAACACTACAAAACATGTTATAATAATTGTGGTGATTGGGTCTATAGCAATGTTATATTGTTAAGTTTGATTTTTTACTTAAAAGAAGTATATGAAATAGGAAAACATATTGTTTTGTGGAAATCAATTTAATTAATTTATTCAATGGGAATGAAAGTTCATGGTTTTTCTAACACTTTGAAAACCATTAAAAATAATTCTTATAAAATTATTATGTGTATAATGTTATCATTTATAAACCAAAATAAGGATGTAGACAGGTTGTAAAGATTGTTTCTGTTAGATTTAGTTGGTTAGCTTTCCTGTGATGTTTAGTGATGATCATGTGATTAATTCTACAATCTGTAACATTTTAATGCAATCTGTATATACTTCATACACATTTATGTATATTAGGTCTTCTTTTATATATATGTATATATTTGTGTCTCAAGGTCAAGTAAATGCTAAATTATCAAACATGTTGTGGGATGTAAAATCTTGTAACTTTTCTATGTTCAGATTGTTTTTAAACTTTTAAAGATAATTTTAATTTCCAGTTAATTTTTGTTTTTCAACTATTTCTAAATTGGGTTAAGTCCCTTGCCCTTAGATATTTTGTTACTATATATTGCACAAAATATTGGCTTTAATTTGTTTGCTATTTAACTTTACAAAAGAAATATTGAGCTTGTTATCCTGTCAAAATATTTTACCCTCAATTAAAGGCTTTTTCTTGGGTACTTACATAAAATAATCATGTTGCTTGAGTACAGTATGTTCAGGCAACTTTATTTTTGCCACCACAAGATGAGTAGCTTGCCCCATTGAAGCATTAAAGCGTATCCATGTCTAGAATGAATTTGTATAAATAGCTTAATGTATCAGGAAATATCCTAATAACAATAGCAAGTTATAGCAAGTAAAGTCTAACAATCCCTGACCTTGGGTTGCATGACCCCGGTGAACTCTGGTAAACTTGAGATTAATCTCTCTGTTGAAATTTGCAACAATGGAACTTGATCTCTTTGATCAGTTAAATTAACAGCTATACAAACAAGATTATCTTGTTTTAGGAAAGAGAAATTTACCTGTATGAAAATTTTACCTGTTTGAAAAATTTACCTGTAGAAATTGAATAGTACGAACTGAACTAATGAAATGCTATACAGAGTACCTGTAGTAGGTTACATGGTTTTTAGGAAATACTTGTTATTAAAAACTATTTTTTATATCAGTGTACTTTTATAATATTAAAAATAATTTTTTTAATGAAATGCTTTAATAATCAATTTTTTTTTAATGGTTTTTACAACTCATCATAGTTTGTCCTCAGATATATCTGAAATATCGGATATTACTGATTATTCAGATTTCTTATACATTTGTAGTCATAAACGAAGTCATTCTTATCGAAAGTATACTGTTTAATGACTTTAGATTACATTGACTGTTTAAGTGTCCATCTGTATATATAGTTTTTGGGCTCGTTTAGAAGGGGTACCAATATTCCCCCCCCCAATCTTTTATCAAATATTCCATTTCCGAAAAAAAAGTATTTGCCAATATCCCATATCAGGATTGAAATTTCCCATTAATAAAATGTGAGCAGAAGCTGTTTCCATATTTGCTTCATGTTATACATGTATTTTCAATTCTATGTGAATCAAATGGTATGGTCTTTGATGGTGTAAAATGTAAATGATGCATAAGTAAAAAGATTTTGTCCTTAGTGTTACATTATATTAATCAGATTTTGATTTGAAAAGTAAATAACTATCAAATTGATGGTCATATTACCATCTTTGATGTAGGAGTTTTCTTCCTTCAGAGTAGGAGTTTACTTCCTACAGTGTAGGAGTTTTTTTCCTTAGTGTAGGAGTTTTTTTCCTTCAAGCAAAAAAATTCATACCCATAACAAGTTAATCTCCTCTGTATAGATGTCAATTTAACTGATCACGGTAATCATCTTCCATTGTTGCAAATTTCAATAGAGGGATTAAGTTGTAGTTTACCTAATTTCATTAAGGAGTACCAAAATAAACACGGGGATTATAGTCCTTTATTAGCAGTAACTGTTGTTTGATATTATATATTGTCATCATGAGCAATAAAATCATACAAATAACACTAGAGTTATCACACAACACTGTGCCATTAGTGCTCCAGCTCACAACACACCACCACCAGGGCCAGGGTAATCCTCCAACCATGGGGAGATCTTATCTGATTTTGGAGAAAATCAAAAAATTAAAACTATGGTGTCTTTTACACCACCTGCAGGGTTTGAGGGTATATAGGAATCACCCAGTCTGTTGGCCCACACATTTTATCACCCAGTCTGTCGGCCCACACATTTTATCACCCAGTCTGTCGGCCCACATATTTATCACCCAGTCTGTCGGCCCACACATTTTATCACACAGTCTGTCGGCCCACACATTTTATCACCCAGTCTGTTTGCTGCATATCTATATCTAGGTATAGTCACAACATTAAACTCCCCAGTCAGTCAGAACCCTAGTAATGTCGCTGCAGACCTATATCGAAATTAAATAGCCGACTTCTACTTTTTTCACTAAATTTTCAGGTTTGAAAATTTTCGTAACAGATTTCTCAGCATCTATTAATCATAGGTATTTGACATTTGGTATTTAGCTTCAGGTAGGTGTCCCATATGGTGGGTTTCTTTTTTAGGTCTGTCGATTATCTACTTCCTGTTTTTCACAAGCCTACTTAAATTTTTTCACTAAATTTTCAGGTTTAAAAATTTTTGTGACAGATTTCTCATAATGTGGACGCGTGGGGTATGTGAGCGTGCTCACTAAGGTTCTTTCATTTAATATATATTTCCCCAACATAGAAGGTAATAGGATGTGAAATAAATGTATGCGATACAACCTACATATTTAATTATACAAGTAAATTTTCCAAGGTGACAATAGAAAACAGCCATTCAGAGTACATTGTGGGTTTCTTGTTGTGAACTCATTTTTTACTCCCTTGTAAATTTTACTGCAGGCTGCCCTGTGATGGCTGTAGCGGAGGGAAGCTTTGTAGCATAATACTGGTTTCAGTCAACTTGACTTCATTCAATTGACAGGATTTGTAGATGCACCAAACAGTGGAGTAATCTGTGAGAGCAGGTTCTATTTTTAGAAAATAAAAGTTTAATATTTTTGTTTGATCAACACAGTTTTCCTTCTCTGTGAAGAAACCCCAGTTTAGTCTGTGTGACTTCTGTTGCCAGTGCATGGATTTGCATTTGAGGTATATAAGCTATTTTGTTATTCTATAACACTATACTGCACCAAGTCAGGTATATTGTGGTTAATGTAGTAACCTTATCCTGTCTCACTCTTCCTGGACATTTGAGACTGATTATTCCTCAGTAACATTGTTGTCACCTTTGTTTACGAATTTTTGTCCCCCGCCGCAACGCGGCGTAGGGACTTAGTAATGGTCTCCGTCCGTCCGTCCGTCCGTCCGTCCGTCCGTCACGTTTTTTGTGGGTGCAACTCCTCGGACACTACTGAACGGATGTTGCTGAAACTTTACACACTGATAGGGTACAATTAGTAGATGATCATCCCATATTTGAAATTTTCAAAATGGCCGCCGTTTCCATGGAAACAGAAGAAAGGTCAAAATATAGGACATTCAATATCTCGGTTACCTAGGTGCACAGGGTTCTGAAATTTTGTAGGCTGATAGAGCAAAAGGTACTTTATAATAATACGAAAAAAAATTTTGAAGCGATATTTACGGTTTTCGAGTTATTTACGAATTTGTGATTTTTCAGTCCGAAAAATGGGACTTAGTCAAACGTTTTTGTGGGTACAACTCCTCGGACACTACTGAACCGATGTTGCTGAAACTTTACACACTGATAGGGTACTGTTAGTAGATGATCATCCAATATTTGAAATTTTAAAAATGGCCGCTGTTTCCATGGAAACAGGGAAGAAAGGTCAAAATATAGGACATCCAATATCTTGGTTACCTAGGTGCACAGGGTTCTGAAATTTTGTAGGCTGATAGAGCAAAAGGTACTCTATAATAATACGAAAAAAAATTTTGAAACAATATTTACAGTTTTTGAGTTATTTACGAATTTGTGATTTTCCGGTCCAAAAAATGGGACTTTGTCATATCAAACATTTTTGTGGGTGCAACTCCTCGGATACTACTGAAACTTTACACACTGATAGGGTACTGTTAATAGGTGATCATCCCATATTTTGACAACCTATTTCTATCGTTTCTCAGAGAATATATTGCTTGAATTGACATACCACACAACTTTAATGCGGCGGCGGGGGACACATGGCTACGCGTAGCAATCTTGTTTCTCCTAATTTTGTACAAATTTTTCTGATTTTTTTTATAAGACACAGCTGTCCCTGTGACCGGGGTAAGAAAATCTGTCTTATATGATCTTTAAAAAAAGTTCTTCCTCCGTCATAAATCACTGGTGGAAAAATTCAACATAGTGTTCAAAATATAGTTATTGTTTGTTTTGATAAGTGATTAGTTGAGTTGTACTGAGATGTTCGCCTAAAGATCCCTTTAATGTCTTCACAACTGTGTTGTGTTTTGAGTTACTACCAGACCCTAAGATCACAATGGAAGAGGGAGGTTTTGCACAAAAATAAGTGGATGTCAAAATTATCTGTATATATGTCACTTTGCAACCTATTGTTGGCAGCAATAAATGCATACATCATTGAAGTAACTGACAAAGCAGAATGGCCTAATTATTTAGAATTCCTGTATGTAAAAGACAGTGTGACAATATGTGTAACTTTATTAAAAATAACAACTTTTCAACATGTTTACAAATAACTTGTATCAACATTAAAAATAAACAATAAATACATAAACACAGGAATAAAACAATACACTATTTACAGAGAGAAGAAATAAAATAACAATATTTTGATGTTAAAGTATTAAATGAAATGTTACATTTACATACATGAGACACATCGTAAACAATTAAGCTTTTTGCCCAAAATAAAAGTCCAATATGAAATAAATTCTACCATCCATGCAGGAAATTCAAGTTTTTAACTTGAAAGCTGGAGTTAAAAAATCCAGCGAACAAAAATTCATTTGAAGGTGATTAAAATGCCAGTTTTTAAATCCCTTATGCCCTTAATTTATCAACAACCTTTTATTAGAAAAAATACAACAGAGTAAAGTGTAATTTATCTATCAAATTTTGTTGAAAAATTCAATCTTTCCTTATGAATCTTTTAGGTATTTAATTATTTACTCCATCATGGAACTTGTTATCATTCATACTTTTCCCTTATGGGGGATGCACAGTATTTCCTTCATTTCTAATGTCAACAAGGATACATTTCAATTCTCTGTTTTGTGAAGACATATGATATTTACTAATTCCTCAATGAAGTGTATACCAAAGTAATTAATAATTTTGTCCCTTATAATACTCTGATCTCAACATCCAGTATAAATAGATATAGGACATCAAGTTGGTAGATATAATACATTCTTATTTACACATTTAAACCCTATTGAATGAGGGTTCAAAAAATATGTACAAACAAAAAAATGTGACATATAGATACAGTTTTTGATCTCTATCTTAATTAACACAAAAAGCACAGATAATATTAATAAGCTGCCCTTATATTCATAATGCAGTTATTTTTAAATAATGATTATCGACTCGGAATGAAGATCATCACTTGTGTGTTTTGACTATTTTCAAATAGGTTGGGAAGTCCCTTTTTTTATGTTTTAATGTGTGCTCTTGTACTTTTATAATATACATGTATAATTCAAAATGTCAGTATGAAATTATCACTTACAGAAAATATGAATCATTTAAAAATGATTAAGTGCTGACGGTTACGGAGTATATCTATTTCTATAAAGTATAAAATTGCATATCATCTAAGTGTTCAGTAAACAAACATTGTCAGTCATAATTTTAAGTTTTAATAGTGTAGTGTTATGATGATGGTTTTTTTCTAATTGCCTTTATTTTGGTGGCTTCCTTTAAATCTTTTAAAAAAAGACCCTTAAACTGTAGAAATTAATTGTTACATGATGTGAACATACTTAAATAATATTTTTTGAAAAATACAAAAATAAATGCAAGTATAAAGTTGGGAGTGTGTAACCCTCCCATATTGAAAATAATCAGCAAAAAATAGACAAACCACCTATAAATAATTATACAACATTAAAATAAACATGTTAAACCTCAAATACTGTGAAAAATACATACACATGACAAATTAAAAACAATGTTTTGCACATACAAACATAATTTGAAAATATCTCTTTTAATTATAAATTTTGATTTAATTTAAGCATTTTTTCATGACCAGACGCTGACTCTGATGGCACATCAAGCCAAAAAGTTATTGCTATTAAAGATTAATATATAAACAGTTATTTAGCAGCTATCAAACTTAGGGAGACACACAAAAAGGCATTAAGACAGAAAATATGTAAAAGATAAAACATACAATATACATAAAACCAATTAACAATACCATGATGTTTGATCGTGAATGTTATCCTTTAAATACTGAGGAAAATGCATCTCATATTCTACAGACAAGAAAGAAAAGATTTAAAGCTTTAGAATAATCTTTTAGTTGTTTATAGATTCGTTTATAGATACATGTAGTTCCCTGCTTTAAAGGAAAACGAAAAAAGATTAATGGACGTTTAAAAATTAGCCCAATAATGAGGGCCTTATTAATAATTTCAATATCAAATCAATCAGAATATATTACATAAGGTTTCTAGATTAACAATTAAGATAGATCATAAAATTAATGTGTCCATGGGACACGGAATCCCAAACAACATTCAGGTGGTACGCTTTGACCCGATCAGAAAATTCATTTACAATGTAATATTAACACATATCATTTAAATGAAGACTTGAGACTTTCTTATTGTAAGAAGTTTAAAAGCTGCTAATGATATAGTTAAAAGAAGGGATATAGAGCAAATGCGCTTAAAATCTGTTTATCTTATAATAGAAGCAAATGATAAAGGATAGATAAGGAGTAGATATGCGGCGTGATACAAAATCATATAAAAAAATATTGAAATGAAACAAAGCTGTTCCTCATTCTCTAAGTAAAAGTGAAGCCTTTAACATGGATTAAATGCTGAACGATTCACTGCAAATCAAGATGTCAGTTTAGCACCGGTTTAAAATAGAACTCTGTTCTAAATGTCAATAATGATACACCTATGTGATTAGTGATTACAGGTGTGGACGTAATAAACAACTTACAAAACTGTTCTTAAAGCTTAGCTTGATAATTTATGGACATCAAATTTTTGATAAATACATAAAATATTTTACAGTGTTGTCCCAATGTTTTCTTTGGGACTTGAAAATAACAAATATATATACATTGTATACAATAGAATCATTTGTAGACACAAATTCAATTTAAATGTCATTAGATAACTCTTGCACCTGATACCTTCGTGTTTGTCTGATGTCAGTTTGTCGTAACGTTGTAAGCTCTGTATTGCTGAGGCTGATTGTCTTCATCTGACGTCTGACTGTGTGCAAAATTGTTCCCGCCCCCGATCATGGCCATTTTAGACGGATGATTCCCAGATTGATGATTCTTGCCGTGTTTAACAAACTCGTCATTCAGACTTTTAGGAATTGAAGCTGTAAAGAGAAAAAAGAGTTGAAAATAAGAATTAATGAGTCTGGGTTTCAGCCTTTTAAGATCATTAAAGTCCATCTTTGAATTAAGGAAAGCATGGGGAAATCTAAAATTTAGGGTTAGCATACTAATATTTCTCCAACCTTAGAATTTCTGAAAATGTATGTGAAAGTGTCATGAATTTATAATTAGCTCATTAATTATCACCCTGCTTCATATTAGAATCTTGGTAAAAGTCAAATCATTTCTTGTATAGAATTTTTAAAACAATACAATTTCTTCATGCACATTTAAACTGTAAGTTTAATCCAAATTCATCAAGCGTTTTAGAAAATCATGCTTCAAAGATTTGTGGAAGGATATTCCTGCATACACACCCATAAAAATAATTTAAACTTACCAGCAGATGCCCTTAAAGCCAGATGTTGATAAACTTGTTTCATCCTCTCCGTGTTGACCTTGCTGACCTCTGCATGGTTGACCATGGGCAGAGGATAATCTTTCCCAATGATACACTTAGCAGCTTTCTGTATGCTCTCAGGGGCATTCCACGGATCGTATATGTATTTGGGAGGGAAACCTTTCAGCACTGGTAAATATTTCCTGAAGTGTTAAAGATATATATTAGGACGTATGAACAAACTGAACGCATTTGTAATTTGATATTTCTATAAATAGGGAACGAAGCAAAATGCACCAATGGAGCATTTGAGTGTCAAAAGTCTGAAATGGCAACAACATCGGACAAAACCGGTAAACATGAACAAGAACAGCACAAGAAAAACACAAAACACAAAATTAACCAAACAGAAATAAAAAAACGTGAACTCAAGTCGTTAGAAGAGTGAACTCAGGTGCTCCAGACTTACAAAATAATTTACCATGATCATAAACAATGGTTTTAACCCAGTTTTAAGATGTCAACATTCCATTTTCAGTCTATGTAAAGGATAATAATTGAATTGCGGATAAATTTTATCAAGGTCAATAGTTTGCTAGTTGCATATCTGCAGATGATAAAGTACTGCCTATAAAGATAAATTATAATTACTGTCAACAGATATGTTGTATAGAACATGTAACCATTTTTTATTCCCTTACAAATAATAATTTCTCCTGAAATGGTGTTTGAAACTGTTGAAGGATTAAAATCAGGGGTATATTAATGGGAACATTTTTAAATATATGAAAGTTATAACCCATTATTTTCTGTTAAATAAAACAACAATGTAAACATTTAATTACCTGATAAAATCACCGCTAGGGTCTGCCCTACGACCAAAGCCTACTGGACAATAGCAGTGAAAAAACTGCTGAAAGAATGAACTGCACGAGAGCCACATCCACATCCCAGCATTAACACTCCAATCAGCATCCAACAAAAGCTCCTCAAACACCTAGAAATAAAAAGATGTTTGGGATTTTATAAAAGGCATTATAGGGTTTTGTCAGTTTGAAATAAGAATTTGTTATCTAATAAAATAATGCATATGTCACAAAAATATTTAATCTAGTAGAGTCTTCTCTATGTTACTGTATGAAACAACAACAGCAATGTTGGAAAAAAAATTTACTATTTACATGTATAACCATTCTGCAAACATTGCAGAATTAATTGAAAAAAATACTTTCAGAATCTAGGGAAAATACGGACAGATTTGTATTTGGCTGGGGAGAATGTGAACAGATTAGTTTTTGTCTTTGGAGAATTTGAACAGATTTGTATTTGTCTTGGGAGAATATGAACAGATTTGTATTTGGCTTGGGAGAATTTGAACAGATTTGTTTTTTGTCTTGGGAGAATATAAACAGATTTGTTTTTGTCTTTGGAGAATTTGAACAGATTTGTATTTGGCTGGGGAGAATAAGAACAGATTTGTATTTGTCTAACCTTCATGCCTTCCTCCCATGATATCCACAGATCTCCACGTGTCAGGAAGCATGCCACCGAGTGACGAGCCAGATGATGGATCCACCCCACTTGTCGTAGCTGTATCATTATTGCATCAATCCAAGGGAATCCTGTCTTACCCTGTAAAACATCAACACAAACATGTGTAACTAAACATAAACAAAAACATGTGTAACTAAACATAAACAAAAACATGTGTAACTAAACATAAACAAAAACATGTGTAACTAAACAAAAACAAAAACATGTGTAACTAAACATAAACAAAAACATGTGTAACTAAACAAAAACAAAAACATGTGTAACTAAACATAAACAAATACATGTATAACTAAACATAAGCAAATACATGTATATAAACTAAAGTCTGTTTTGTATTACCATGCTTCCCTTAAAATTCTACATTCAAAGTCCAAAAATTCTTTCAATATTAACCATTAGTACATATGGAGGTGTTGCCAAAAGTTCATTAACTTCCATAAAATTTTGAAAATCTAAGCCAGTACATACGGTGCAAATACTACATATCATGTTTCATTAAATTCTGTTCAGTAGTTTCTGAAGAGTTGAGTTGAATAACTTTTTGATGGACAAACATAAGAATGAATAAGACAAAATAATTGTGTTAAATATGTCAGAATGTATGAATTGGTGGTTTAACACATTTATCATAAAAATCAATAAAAAAAAGATTATTTACTGTGGATTCATTTATTTTCGTAGGTACCAATTTTTGTGGTTTGATGAAAAAGACCATTTCTTGGATTCTTAAATTCTTGGTTCTGAAGTCTGCAGTATACGGGTCAATGTAAAATATTGTTTTTGTGGTATCAAATTTCATGGATCTAGGCCACCCATGAAAACCACGAAAATTGATTCCCCATGAATAGTAATGAAACAACAGTATTTGGAATTTATTTTCACAATTTACATGACCCGTACAGACAACAAAAATAAGTTTTCTATGGAAAATAACACTTTCAAAGTAAATTTGCACTACAACAAATTAATTTTAAGAGATATCAAATGTGTTATAAAAACATTGTGTTTTTTTGTTTTGTCAAAACAAATAACAAAGAGGTGCCAGACAGTTAAACAAATGACGTAAAAGCCATATTTATTATAAAACATTGGCATTAAAAAGTCAGAAACAAGGAAATGTTTTTGCAACAGACTAAAGCAATTTATGGATGCATCAACTTTATTGTTTTTTAACCGTTGTTAAAATTTTGAATTTGTCAGTACAAGAGCTTTGCTTGATATTTGAAAGGAGACCTGATATAGAAGAAAATTGGTCCCTCCCAAGTATTTGCATAGATTTTGCCCTTATCATTTATATCTTTGATCTAGGACCAATTCAAGAGGGCATGCAAAAACCACTGGTCACAATGAGGACAGTTGTCTATTTTCCATTATGGATGTGAAAATTGCTGCTCATTTATGTACATCCTGTTTCCTATACACTTATTCTACATCTCAATATCTTCTACCAGAGATTAACACATTAAATTATAATTTAGACCCACCTCTGCCCACTTGGCCAGCGCTTCTGGATTTTTATCCCAGGGGACCTGTACACAGATGGGATTATCCATCATCTGATCAAAGTTTGGATTATTTGTAGCCGCGGAGTAGAAGAATTCTCTCCACAGAAGTTGTCCATGTAACGATAGAGGAGGGTCGCTTCTCTTCTTTACCTATAATACGAAGAAGTGAAATTAGTAAATAACTCCAAAACCTGTCTAAAACTGACCCACATGGAAGAAAGAAGTAGCATTTAATCTTGTGAAAAAGCAAAACTTCATAAATTTTTCATTTTTTTATGCTTTAAAATTGAATGGGATATTAAAAAGACATTACTATGCCGACCATCAAATATCATATACATGCATTATACATACTTTTTAATTGAATGTTCACAGTTAACATTAAATTCATGTTAAACATTAGTGGTGAAAGTATTAATCGAGCTTTGATTGTTAATTTAACGTAACAGTTTAACATTTGATGTCACAAAATTCAACAGGAGAATCAACGTTACAATGTGTAACACTAAATTCATGTTAAAAATTTCAACGTTAAAATTACATTAATTTATCCTTAAACCAGTGTTACATTATCATTAAAATAGAGTTACATGTAATCAGACAAATTGCCTGTGTATACAAAAATTAAATGTGGTCTCAAAAAAAGTTAAGTTTCCTAAGAAATGGATTATAAATAGTCTAAAAACAAAGATACATATTTTAAAATGTCATTATCAGTACATTGTAAATATCAAAATAAAGTTTACCATCAATCCTTTACTAGATGTCAGACAGACTATCCTGTCTAGCATTTTGTCTAGTATTCCAAGAGGTGAGAAACACACCTTTAATTAGTAAACAATTTCACCTGCGGATACAACTTAGCTTACCTTTCTAAACAAATCCCTTAACTTCCAATAGAATGTCCTGGCAGACAGACAACCAAATCGTAGGTACGGACTGAGAGCCGTCTGACTCGGGAACAGAGACTGTGTCGTCATCTTTGGCTTCTCAAAGCTAGCAACCCATGCCTGTAAATAGAAAATCAATTATTTTGGCTTCTCAAAGCTAGCAACCCATGCCTGTTAATAGAAAATCGATTATTTTGGCTTCTCAAAGCTAGCAACCCATGCCTGTTAATAAGAAATCAATTAATGTTACAACATGGATTCCAATTAACTGTATGTGACAGAAAATGATCTCAATGATGTAATTCCAGTAAAAGTACAGCTGAATAATAATCATTATCCATGTTATCTGAGTAATGTCACATTGTATATTTGAATCCCTTCTCAAATTAGAGAAAGAGTGGCAGGCAATGTGACAAAGGTCAACTAAGATTAAGGTCATGAACTGTAAAAGTACTTATATTCATCGGTACTTTACGATTTTATCCAAGTTTCTATTCTTGGGTATTTAATTTTGGGAAAGATGTCTGACTGTGAAATTTGTGAAAATTGATACCTCATAAGAATAAGTATGTTTACAGTATACCATCTTAATCATTTATATTTCCAGTGAGTAGGAGAGATACCAATACGTGCATTAAGTCAGGAAATTTACATTGAAAGTAATTACGTATGATACGATTAAAAAAACATCCATTTTCTATCTTGGTATATTAACAGGTTTAATCTAGTCAGATTAAGAAAAAACCAGAATGTGTTGATCTTTTCAGAATTTACTTTTCAAATTAAGGAATTTCTACTAATTGAAAAAATACCATGTTTCATAAAATTGTTATGAAACAGAATATATTTTAACGACTGGGATAAATGATATCTTTAATGGTTAAAAAAAAAACAATAAATGTCAAATATCTTCCTGTGTTATACCACACATTTACAAAATCAATTTTAAAATGGTTTCCTTTTAAGGATATATTACTACAAAATCAGTCATTTATTGGAAATTTATAAACACAGACCGGGTAGAGAAATCACACAAAAAACATTATAGGGAACTTAAGATGTTTTAACTTTTAATGATTCTTTCTATGTGTGGGCAAAGTGCGTGTTGAGAAGAAACTCCAAGTGTGAATGCATATTTTTTTTAGAGAGAGAGAGAGAGGGGATAAACAACCATGTATTTTGTTAACAACACAAAGGATGAGGGGAAACTGGCACCATAAAACCATTTTTTATAAAGTCTGTTGGTTTTTTTTTCAGTATGTAATTGCCCTTTATTTATTTACTCATCTTAGACATTTGAGATTGATCATCCCTGTTCCAATTTTTTGTTTGTCATCTTTTTTTTTGGTCATCTTTTTTGTCCAGATATTAATAAAAAAACACCTTGTGGTTGAACTTGTCACATGTAAAGGGAATCTCCTTACATGAGACTTTCAGAACCCTTAGGTTTGGATTAAGATATGTAAAATATAATGGGATAGAGAATATGTGTACGTGATACAACCTCCATAAACTAAAGGCAATTACTGCTGGTAAAATCAATGAGTTCAAAATAATATTTTGATAGTTGAAACGATTTTTTTAAAGATATTATTTTCAACTTTTCTTTATCATGTTTATCACATATTAATAAAATAATACATGTACAATATTTTGAAGGAATTACCAAAATCAACAACATTAGGAACTCTTTTATTGTTATATGTCACATATATTACAGTTCTCTTTCTTTATAAAATGTAAATATCTTCAACAACTAAATGTAAGAAATTATAAGAAAAGATAACAGTAAGTGGGAAGATTTGAATCGTAAACAGCTATGATATTTCTATCTTTATATTTCATTGTAATTGCTTATATTGATTTGTCATATATAACTTCTATTGTATATAATCTGTAATTAACTTTCAGTGTATCTTGGAAAATGAGAGAAAAAACATCTGTAATTTGAGTCAACTTGCATGAAATAGAATGTCGCAGTATATTGAACTAAATAATCTAATGTGTTTTCCACCTACTCTTTTAAGGGGTGACATGATTACAATTCTTATTTTAAATACTGCTGTCATAACAACATATCATTATCGTATCCTAATTAAATTATGAACATTTAATATTAACTCAATTGTATCACATCGGAGGTTCAAAAGAGTATTTGAGAACATCTAGAGGATCAAAGACTTTCTAGAGTCTTGAGTGCAATGTCCTCAATTTTCCATAAAGAAATTAAAAGATACTTTATTAAAGGTAAAGATGCTTGCATAGTTACTACCAGGGGTTACTACTAATCATGGGTTGCTACAAAAAGAAAGGATGAGTGGCAATAAGACCCATTTTAGGCCCAAGATTTACCATGAAACTAAAACTGAGCAAACAGAAGTCTTATTGGACAAGCTTCGTGCTTTTGAAAATACTTTTCATACCGTTGATAGTTACGATTTTTCTACTTTATATACTAACCTTCCACATAATCTGATTAAAAAGAAATTTGAATATTTGGTTAAATGGTGTTTTGACAAATCTAAAAGTGATTATAATTGTTCTAGAGTTTCAAAATCATTTAGTAAATCATTTTTTAGTAACGAGACTCAAAAGGGTTACATCAACTGGACTGATGCAGAAACTATTACTGCTCTAAATTATTTGTTAGATAATATTTACATACGTTTTGGTAAACAAATTTATCGCCAAATTATTGGTATTCCTATGGGTACTAATTGTGCGCCACTTATAGCCGACCTTTTCCTATACTGTTATGAATCACAATTTATGGCTAAATTACAAAAAGACCCGAACAAACAGAACCTAATCGAAACTTTCAATTATACTTTTAGATATTTAGATGACATTCTTGCACTCAACAATCCTTCATTTTCTAATTTTATTACAGATATCTATCCTTCTGAATTAACCTTGAACAAATCTAACGTCACCGGTGATAGATGTCCTTTTTTAGATTTAGATTTAAGTATTATTGACGGAAAATTACATACCAAAGTATATGATAAACGTGACGACCTTCCCTATTATAAATTTTCCTTTTCTTGAAGGAGATGTTCCACTAGCGCCGTCATACGGGGTTTACATTTCACAGTTAGTAAGATATGCTCGGATCTGCAGTTGTGTTTCTGATTTTAATAATAAAAACCGTTTTATTACTGAAAAATTATTAAAACAAGGTTATCGATACCACAAATTAGTAAAATCTTTTTCTAAATTCTTCCACAAGTATCAATCTCTTATTGAAAAATTTAATTGTACACGTCACTTTCTTATAGTGAAAGGAATATCACATCCTGTATTTTATGGTAATGTTTTTTATAAAGCTCACAAATTTAAAAGCAATCCAATAGAAATGAAAAATTGGCTTCAAAATTTATTACGGAAAGGATATGAAATGAATATCTTGGTTAAATCTTTGAATTTAGTGTTTTTTGGCAGAAATATTGAAAACTTAATACTCGCTTTAAAACTTCCATAAACGTTTTTACTATTGTCATTTTTAAGCATTATAGCGATCAAGCGTGTCGGTTTTGTGTGATGACACTTCACTAAATCATTATTGCTTGAGTGTTGTGTCGGATTTAAAATCGATACGTTTGATTTTTTTACATCAGTTGATTGATGATTCTCAGCTAGCTGTCAGTAACAGCGAGTGTTCTGTACAGAGTTCCTTTACCGTCCTTTTGTTTGTTCTTGTTTTTTGTCTTAGGTTCTCTCTAGTAGAATTGGACTTTGATCGATTTGATTTTTATTGTGTGTTTAGTTTTTGTGCTTTGTCTGGGAATATTGATAGGGGGAAGGTTGGGCCCAAAAAACTAGTTTAACCCCGCCACATATTACATGTGCCTGTCCTAAGCCAGGAATCCTTGACAAAGCTTTCGTTTGTACTTGTCTTTTTGATGTTTTCTGTTCCTTGTTTAAGAAGGGGGTCTATCTGTGACTATTTCAGGGCTGGATTTGAATTATATGCATCTTGTTTGGACCGTGGGCCAATTGCATAACCGCGAGCAGTGCCAAATGGCCTCGTTGAAGGCTGCTGGCGGTTGTCCATTGTGGTTTTTCTAAATTGCCGTTTAATTGTGGGCTGTGTCGCGTACACTTATTCCACATCTCTTTATTTTCTATTATGTTGCTGAAACATTCTACAAATATAGGGCTTCAAGAAAATGATAAGCTTTTTCCATACCAGATTAGTTATCATGCCAATAAGTTAGCTATAAAACATATTTTTAGAAAATGGTCTTAATTTCATTGATTTTGCTGTTTTCCACACACCTTTCTGGTTGGAAAATGTGGGCGCATCTGAACAACAACATCATATTTGGTGAAAATATGTAAAAAGATGTAATACATCATTTCTGAAAGTTTGAAGTTGTTGTTTTCATGCCCCCTATGTTAACTGAAGGAAAATATGCATTGAAAACATTCAAAATTTCACATTTCTCACCTTTTTTTTAAAGACAGCACATTGTGATGTTACTATGATGTCATAATGAGAAAAATTTGTCTTATTTGATATATTTTCTGTGTAGCCACATAAAAGTTAATATTTCCCATAAATATCATATATGTTTTAAGCAACTTCATTTTATTGGGCCAAATATGGGTCTTATTGCCACTCATCCTTAGTCAAATTTTCTGCTCCTTTCAATCCTGTTGACTCCTTTTAAACAACATCTTAATAATGGAGGGGTGTACAATAAAGTGATACAACATCTAAATGATGGATGGGTTGTACAAGAAAGTGATACAACAAACAGTGCAACATCTACCCCACCACTTCTTCAATGCAGGGGTATAATTACCTTTCTTTCTAGATGTCTCTCCAGTCGAGCTAAAGCTTCTGATTCACCTCCTCTGAAAATAGTTGGACCCAGGCCTTCTGTGTCAAAACCTATAACATAAAATGTACAATAATGGTCATTGATTGTAATATTCATTTTAAGGGCTGGATCCTCTTCATCTTGCTCTTTACCAAAGGGCTCTGCATGATCCTCTTCAAACGATAATGCATGCATGCATTTTATGGTCATTACCGGATCCTAAGATCGCAATGGAAGAGGGAGGTTTGGCGCCATAAAACCTGGTTTAACCCACCATTTCGTTTGAAATGCCTGTACCAAGTCAGGACCATTGTGATCCACCAATTCTCCAGTATGACTGATTAGTTTTTGTCATTTTCTCTGGACTATGAGATTGATCATTCAAGTTCGGTAGTTTTGTTATTACCTTTATTTCATGCTTTTTATGAATTATACATTAACAGACAGTGAGGAACTTTAACACAGATAATTAAATACCAGTAACCAGAATTGTAATCTTTCATGAAAAATCTAGGTTGCAACACTTTTATCATGTTTATAAGTATTGGTAAAGAGAAAGTAGATGATTTATGGGCTTGAATCAGTTAACATTTTGAACTTTATAAGCATGAAACAACATATCACACATTAGTTAGATAAAGCATGTAAATTCTCGGAAATCTGTGAAGGAATTTTTTGTAACAAGGCAAGAGAAAGACAACAGAGGTAGCACCAGTGATCTCTATTTGATTACTATTTGCTTGCTTTATCGTTTGTTGCAGCTGACAAAGACAATATATTAAAATACAAATGTACAATATACATAGTAAATCCGTAGGAAATTCTTACTGTCACTTACCAAGCTCCTCCAAGGACGGTACTCCAAACTTGTCATCATGTTCATCAGAGATGGGTGTTTTAGTATGGGCCATATCTTCTGATGTAATTGTTTGTTCAGGTTGTTTAGGGGGATCCATCTTGGATAGAATTGCCTGAAACCTCTTGTAGGTAAGTGGAGGAACACCATTGTTGAAGCTTATGATTCTGTAAAAGTAAATTAAGGTTACATAAAATGAGGAAAGGTTTGACAATTACATGTAGTCATAATAAATCATAAGCAGATGCAGGTAAGGTATACATTTATATTTGTATATTCATTTCACTAGATTCACTCAAATAAATCAGATGGTTGAAATGTTCAATTCTTAAGAAATCCTTTGAAAAATAAACATATGGTAAATTGAAACAGATTGTTAAAACATGTACATGTGTGCACAATTTTTCTTTTCTTTATCTGTGATGAGAATAAATTCATATTGAGAAATGTATTCCTTACTTCTGAAGATCATATAACGTATGTGATGTTCTATTTATAACTTCCACTCCGGCTTCCTTGGCCAAATGTCTGATGGCTGCATCTCGCTCTTTACCAAAGGGCTCTGGATCCTCTTCAAATGATAATGTTGTTATATTCCATTCCTGTTAATTAAAGAAATGTCTTTTGCATGTCTTGGTCATTGATCAAGTGTGTATCAAGTGAGTATACAAAATACAGATAATGGAAGGGAGCAACCATTTGATTTTTATAGGGGATATGGAAATTTGTTGTTGTCCTGCCTGTTTATACTTTGAAATTCCTGGATATTGTTCTTGTTCATTACATCAATGAGTGGAATATTTTATTTAAAACTTTCTGTATTTTACAGCCAAAAATACCATCCCATCATTTTATCATTTTAGCCAAAGCACTGTCCTGCCTTTTCTCTTGTTGTTGGGATCCTTTTTTTTATATTTTAAATTTCACCAACACCCATCCTTCCAATATAAATAAAATGGCTACTCCCTAAAAATGACATACAAATCTACCTATACTCTTGTCCATCAATTTGTTTATCACACATGCCATGCTGGTAAAATAAATTCTTAGTCATGGTCCAGACCTTTAAGGATTATGGGAGTGTCATGCCTTTCCTATTTTAGATTCTAATTTACACAATAATTAAGTAGATTTGCACCTTTTATTAACACCTTCAAGTAAGTGGCCTTTATGGTAGATTTTTATGTAACATAGAAACTTATTCTGTACCCTTTCATTTGAACAAGCCTATGGTTTCAAAACCTTTTTCATGTTTTTGCCTCTCTTTAAAAGCAATGAAAAAACAATTGGCTAACAAATGTTACCAGTTTGTTTTTATAAAAATCAGCCATTTTCATGACTTTTGCTACTAAAAGCGATTGCATGTCATTTCATCATTAGGATTTTAAAATTGAAAAATACAATTCTTAAAGAAATTCAAGATTTTTTTGTAATATGTCCTTTTTATGACATTATCATGATAATAATCAATTAAAATCTTAAAACTTCCAATGTTCTCTGTCTACAATAATAATTAGCCAGACAATATAAAAGGCTTTATAACATACCCTAAAAATTCTTGGGAAAACATCAGTGGGCTGACCTCGGATAACAAACAGTCGTGAGTTTAACTTTCTCAGTGATGCATCTAAATCTTCAAGACATTGCAGTAGGAATCTGAAATAAACAAATTGTCCCTCCAACTGTTAATCTGCAAGACCTTGACAGGATTGCAAGACAGGAATGATATCGGAATGTAATAATTTATGTCAGAGATTATTCAAAACTTTGATCAGATTTGCCATTGGAATTCCAGCCCTAAATTAAAAGAGATAAGAGAATCTCTTGTAACTTGGCTCCTCTATTGAACCTTTACTACACTGGTATTTTTCATGGTCACTTTTAATTTTCTCTGTAAATGATATCAAACACTAAGTTATAAGACCTCAATAATTACAATTGCAAATTTTTCTAACACTTGTGGCTTAATCATAATGACACAGGTAATTTGGTCCAGTCTACCTGTAGTGACCAACTTAAGCAAATTGCCATCATATTATCAAATTAATTTCCTGGTACTTTAAGAAAATTTGATCAGGAATACATATAGGAGCATATACAATCAATAAATTGGGACATTTGGAAGATTTGTATGTACATGTATAGTTGCAAGAATTTTGTTTGTCTATATACAAGGCTTTTCCCATGAAGAAAGATTCCCCAAATGTCCAAAATGGCTTAAAGTTTTCCCAAATACTGATAGATTTAGATTGATTTTAAGTTATCATCATCATCATCATCTTCCTGATACGGGAGTAGACTCCGTGTGGAGTGTGGAACTTCCCGGAACAACTGTGCTATGTACATGAAAATGGGGGTCGAAGTTTAAAAGATTGCCAGATTGCAATCCCTAGTTTACAGTTTAAAATCATATGATATTAATCACATTATGTACAGTGGCTAAGCTTATATATAATTATTAATTAGCCAAAATGAGTCCTCCAAATGTTAATGTGGAGATACCACTTTTGAAGGACTCCAATGAGGGAGACATGCATATGGCCTCTGGCAGGTTGTTCCAGACTGTTATTGTGTGTGGAAAGAAGGAAAATTTATAATAGTCTTTATTTGTATACACTTGTCTAAATTTATGTTGTCCCCTAGTGCGCCTATCAGATTGAGTTAACATGTCATTTTTAAGTTCTACTAATCCAGAATTTATCTTATAAATTAGAACAAGTTTAGCTTTAGTTCTACGAGATTGTAGACTTTCCCATTTAAGATTGTTGATCATATTAGTCACTGCACCGGGTGATCTGTCAGTGTATTCATTGAATACATATCTGGCTGCCTTACGCTGAATCTGCTCAAGTTGGTTGATTTGATTTTGTTTGTAAGGGTCCCAAACTGGGGAGGAGTACTCTAAAACAGGACGTACAAGTGATGTATACGTAAGGTTTTTGACCTTACGTGAGCAGTGTTTCATGTTCCTACGAAGAAAACCTAAGGTTTTATTTGCCTTTGACGTTACATTATTTATATGCTGTCCCCAATCTAGATCATTACTTATAGTGACACCCAAGTATTTACTATCTGGTACGGTTTCAAGTATTTGGTTATGTAATTTGTATTTAAACAGATTTGTTTTAGACTTTTTAGAAATATTTAGTACATAACATTTGTCAGGGTTAAAATTCATTTGCCACTCTGATTCCCAGTGCTCAAGGTTTGACAGATCATTTTGTAATTCCTTAGAGTCACTTTCATTATTAGTTATCCTATATAATAAGCAATTGTCTGCAAAGAGACGAGTGTGACTTGAAACCTGCTCGGGTAGGTCATTAATAAAGAGCAGAAATAAAGTTGGGCCTAACACAGTGCCTTGTGGCACTCCTGAATCTACAGATAATTTAGAAGATTGAACACCATTTAAAAGGACTTGTTGTTGTCTATTAGAAAGGAAGTCTTTAATCCAATTTAAATTATTATTCCTTATACCATAGTAGTCGAGTTTCAGCAGTAATCTTTCATGTGGCACTTTATCAAAGGCCTTACTAAAGTCTAAAAGGATTGCATCAACTTGGTTACCATCAGATAATGACTTAGCAATATCCTGAATGCTAGTTACAAGTTGCGATTCACAAGAACGCTTACTTCTAAAGCCATGTTGGCAGTCACTTAATATGTTATTAAGGTCAAGATGTTTTCTGATACTACTAGTTATTATATGTTCTAATAATTTACAACAAATAGCAGTCAGTGAGACAGGCCTGTAATTAATTGCATTATGTTTATCTCCTTTTTTAAAGATAGGTACAACATTTGCTTGTTTCCAATCATATGGGATTTTGTTATCATTTATTGACTTTTGAAAAAAGAACCCGAGAAATGGTGATATTTCTTCAGAAAATTTGTTTAGAAACATTGCTGGGATATTATCTGGCCCACTAGCCTTGTGAGGGTTTATATTTTTAAGAGTTTGGTTATTCCATTAACATTTATATCAATTTCTGGCATGGTAGGAAAAGGGCTGTTACTTTTATTTGGCATTGAAGTTTTATTTTCCTTGGTAAATGCACTTTTGAACTGTTCATTAAGGATATTTGCTTGAGTGAGTGAATCACTATAAAGAAGACCATCCTTCCCCCTCAGTGGGGAAACACCAATGGTTTCTGTTTTCTTCCCTTTAATGTTTTGCCAAAAGGTTTTAGGTTTTTCTGTTAACTGTGGACTGATGACCTCGTCCATATAATTTCTTTGAGCTTTTCTAATTTCTCTTTGCGCTGTGGCTTTGAGTTTTTTATATTTATCTTTATGTTCTTTCTTCCCTGTCTTTTTCGCTTTATTAAAGGCTTTTCTTTGTTTCTTACACAGATTATCTATTTTTCTATTAGCCCAGGGATTTGTATATTTCTTCCTAGTCATTTTACTTGGAACATTATCATTAATGATTTTAGAAATACCATCTCTAAATTTTATCCACAACTGATCTATAGATAGATCTAAGGTTGTTTGACTAAGCAATTCAGTTATAAATGACCTAGTTATGTTCTTAACTTTATCTTCTTCATAAATTTCTTAATCTTAATTTCACTTTCTTTTTTCTTGTTTTTGACTTTATTAATTTTTCTTCCAGAAAGTCTTACGCAAAACATATATTCTAGATATTAATTATTATGGCAAGTTAAATAAGATTTTAATAATCCTATATTTTGGCAATCCGTCCTTGTGTGTTATTACAATGTAAAACCTCATGTGCATAAAAGTTTCCAAAAAACTTTCAATCACATCTTGGAATGTGAATGGAATTTTTAAACGAATTAATGGTAATCGAATATGTAAACTTGATGATAGCTTTTCTGGTAATCATTTACATGACATTATAGATTCTGATATTATAACATTTTCTGAGACACATGCCTCACATAGTGATATTTTAGCCCTCAATGAGTTCAAATGCTATATGAATTGTAGAGATAGTAAGAATAATAGAGTAAGTGGCGGCCTGGCCACATTTATTAGAAAAGACATTTTACCTGGGATAAAAGTCATTGACAAAACTATTGATGATATTATGTGGTTTAAGCTAAATAAAAACTTTTTTGGATTTTATAAAGATATATATCTATGCTCGATTTATATCCCCCCTAATAATTCATCTTATACTTTGAGAACTCAGTGTGACAAACAGATATTTGAAAAACTTGAGAATGATATTACAAAGTTTTCAGTAGATGGTGATATTATGTTAATTGGAGATCTCAATGCTCATATAAATCAAAATGAATTAGATTATATGGCAGATGAACTCAATGATGTGCTTGATGATTTTTTACCAGCTAATTATGTTGCAGATACTGTATGTAAAGCTAGAAATACTGAAATATGTCAGACCACTAATAGTTATGGAAGGTCAATTTTAGAACTCTGTAATGAGGCACAATTAAGAATCTTAAATGGTAGAACTCTAGGGGACTCTAGTGGTAAAATAACATTTATTAATCATAACGGTACATCTATTGATGACTACTGTATTTGCAGCTCCAGTTTACTCCAAAGTATTGTAAATTTTCAAGTTGGTTCATTTGAACCAGCATTCTCAGACCATAGACCTATTACAGTAAAACTAATGTCACATTTTTCCAAAGAATCTACTAATGATCTTGATAAGCCTATGAAGAAAATCAAATGGACAAAAAAGATAGAACATAATTTTATTAACAATTTGGAAAAACATGATTTTAAAGACATCTGGTCTAAATTGGATAAACTTGATTCAATAGTCAATAAAGTAAACACTGATGACAATTTGTCTAGTTTTAATTACTCCCCTTTACCATTAGTCAATGATTGTGTGAATAACATCTCTGAAATATTTTATAATTCATCAAAACTATTCAAAGAAAGTAAACCCAAAAATCAACAAAGAAGAAAGAGAAAAAAGAAATATTTTGATCAAGATTGTGACTCAAAATACAGAGAATTAAAATCAATGAGTAGAAAACTCTGTAATGAACCTTGGAACAAAAACCTAAGAATAAAGGTGTTATCAAAAAGAAAAGAATTTAATAGATTAGTCAGAAAAAAACATAGACAAGTTAAATCCGACCTTTTGAACAAAATCATTGAATCTACTGAAAAAAACCCACAGGAGTTCTGGAAAACTATAGATATGTTAAAAAAATCAGATTATAAGGATCCTAGTTCAAATATTCTTCCTAAAGAGTGGTCTGATTATTTCAATAAGCTCATGAATAGTGAATATAATACATGTAATAATGATAGTTTGAATGTTGATATGTCAAATGATGAATATTGTTTATTAGATAAAGAAATATCTGTTGAGGAGGTGGTGCTTGCACTAAAATCATTAAAGAATAATAAATCATGTGGCCCTGATGGTGTAACTAATGAAATGATTAAAACCTCATGTACATTAAATAGTAATATAAACATGTTTGTTAAACTTTTTAACTTAATTTTAAAGTCAGGTATCTACCCAGATTTATGGAGAAAAAACTACATAACACCTGTTTTTAAAGGGGGTTCATTTAATGATCCTTCTAACTATAGAGGAATTGCACTCTCAAGCTGTGTAGGGAAATTTTTTTCTAGAGTTCTTTTCAATAGATTAGAAAAATATTTAGATGATAACAAAGTGTTAAGAAAAGAACAAATTGGTTTTAAGAAAGGCTGTAGAACCAGTGACCATATTTTAACGTTGAAATCTATTATAGATAAAGCTTTTAAATCTAAAAAGAAAATATATACATGTTTTGTAGACTTCAAGAAAGCTTTTGATACTATAAACAGGGAAGCCTTGTTTCTAAAACTTTTTAATTGTAATATTAAAGGTAGATTTTTAAACATCTTAAGAGATATGTACAAGAAAGTGTTATTTTCGGTAAAAGTTCAAGATGGTGTAACAGGTTTCTTTCATTCAAAAATTGGAGTCAAACAAGGGTGTATATTGAGCCCTTCTCTCTTTTCACTCTACATTAACGACCTAGTCTCACTTTTCGATAAGACATGTGATCCTGTACAGTTAAATGAAATTGATATATCATGTCTTCTTTACGCAGATGATTTAGTACTTATATCAGAATCTGCTTCAGGCCTACAACACTGCATTGATAAACTTAACAATTACTGTGAACACTGGGACCTAACTGTAAACTTATCAAAAACCAAAATTATGATTTTTAACAAAGCAGGAAGAAAATTATCAAAAGATATTTTTAAGCTTGGAGAGGATATAATTGAATATTGTGAAGAATATAAATATTTGGGAATCATTTTCAAACCATCGGGAGTCCTTACAAATGGCATTAATCTTCTATGTAAAAAGGCAACTAAAGCTATGTTCTGTGTCAGAAAACTCTTATCATCAAACTCTTCTAATATTGTCCCTCATTTGAAACTGTTTGATGCTTGCATTAAACCAATTTTACTTTATTGTAGTGAAATATGGTCATTAAATGTTGTTAACAATAAACATGAATTAGAATCTAAATATCTAGCAATGCCAATAGTTAAAACTCAAATTAAATTTGCAAAATCTCTTTTAGGAGTAAATAGAGCTGCAGTGAATTTGGCTGTACTTGCAGAACTGGGAATGTATCCAATATCTATTTTAGCCTTGAAATCAGTTGCTGAATATTGGTTACATATTATTAAATCTGAAAATTTACTAGTACATGATGCCTACAAATCTAATTTTAATTGTCAAGATAGCTTTGCCTCAAAAGTCAAGATATTACTAAATAAACTTAATTTTGATCATGTTTGGGATAATCAAGGTACCTTTTCACAAGGTAAATTACTCTCAGCTTTTACAAACAAATTAAATGAAAATTATTTAAAATATTGGAAGAACACTATTTTTGATGACAGTCATTCTGTAAATGGTCATAAACTTAGAACTTTTAGAAAAATAAAAGAAAACTATGAAATAGATACATATCTAAAATTGGATATAGACAGAGATATAGTTAAAACATTTACAAAAATTAAATTAAGCAATAGTAAACTTGCAATAGAAGTTGGGCGTCACACTAAAACCCCACTAGTAAATAGGGAATGTCCATTATGTAAGTCAGGAGTAGAAGATGAATCTCATATTTTAATTACTTGTACTTCATTAGATAACATTAGAGAAAAACTTTTCACAGATATATGTGATATTTGCCCCTCTTTTGTTAATTTTGATTCAGATGCTAGATTTAAATTTTTATTCAATTGTAAAGATTATGATATTGTAAAAGTCATTGTAATAGGTGTTAATCAAATGTATAAAAGGAGATTTGAGTTACTTAATAACTGCAGTGCATAGTAGTAGTCCAACATATAATTGTATTTATTCATTCATTTATTTTGCACCACCTCCTCCAATAATATATTAGATATATACGTTAAATATCAATACACAAACTTACTAATCAAAACTTGGTAAATTATATATATATATATCTTTTGTTATACAGATAATAATGAGGCATGTGTCTTAATCACTAGTTTGTATGTTTGTATGTGTATATAATTGTAATTGTATTGGTAACAATCCTGTATTTGGATTTTAGACCAAATAAAAATTCTGTTCTGTTCTGTTCTGTAATCTTACCTTAATCTCAAGATTACTGATTTTAAAATCCCAATTCTTATTAAATTCTCTTTATTTTCCCAATAAAAGAGGGATAGTTTGAAGGATGCAAAAAAGGGAAATTACATGGGACCAAGGAATTATCTATTTCACGGTGCATATTCATAACGCATCCTTTCAGATGAAATCGGCGTTCTTGGATCCTTTCAGATCAATTAACGCACCATTTTAGATGAAACTAATCGACTTCCACTCTTTCGACGAGGATGGATGATGATGACAGGTATCTTTTAATAAACTAATCATATGACGGAACATCAGGAATATTCTTCTTTACAGAAATTGCATATATAGTACGAAAAAAGACTCTCGTTTGGCGAAAAACAAGAAACTAAGGGGCGACATCACATGGCATTTCAGAAAAATCTTTTTAATCTATTTCTCCTTGGATTTTTCTTCTTGTTGATTCTACAGAAAAACTAATATTATATACATTCACAACTTTTTAAAGCACAAACAAAGTGTAGATGCAAAATAAGATTACAAATCACCGTAAAAAAAATCGTTGGCAACGCACCATTACAGACCTTATCGTTTTGGGGTAACAATCCCTTTCAGATAAGTTATTTATTTGGCTCTTAAAAACATAAGTAATTGTCGTTTAACTTACCGATATGTTTGAAGCCATGTTGAAAATCGGAAAGGGAGCGTTGTCAAATCCGAAAGGAGTCGCGTAACGCCGATTTCATCTGAAAGGATGCGTTTTGAATATGCACCGTGTATTTGATCTAATTTCTTGGTGGTCAGAAAGACCTAAAGAGGCGGACCTCGACGAGAGCACCCTGAACGTAAACAAAACAAAATCTGACCTTGAACTCTACTTTTAACAGCATAAATTAGGTTAATTATGTAAAAAAAAATCATTACCTCCACTTAGCAATTCCAACTTGTGTTGATCCCGCAAACCATGGATCGAGTATGTAAACACATCGATAAGTGTCTGCTCCCTTCAGAGCTTCCTTCAGAGCGGGATTGTCATGTAAACGAAGTCCTTTTCTAAACCAATGCAGAATCTGTTTCTTGTGGTGATGGTGTCGTGGCATTCTATATTATCTTTATTCCAAATGCTTATATTACATAGTCCTCTATAAAACGTAGAAAATAAAGCTAAATTGCATTAACGATCTTCTTGTACAGTGTTTATTCCGACATATTGAACACGCTAAGATCAACGTGACTGGGCTCGACAAATACTGCTCGTTGATTGGACAATCTAAAAATAAACTCACGTTGCAAGTGACATTGATCTTGAATATTCTAAAACGTAGGTTGTTTTAATTGACAAATTAAGATCTTTTCACCTCTAATTGCACTTCCTAATAAACCGAATATTGATATTACCAGAGGGAGTCAGTGATATTTTAAAAACACATTTAAAGGAGCTTGTCAAACAAAAAAAAAAGAGGCTCACAGGAGCCTGAATCATGCAAATATTTTGGGGCATCGGAGGCAAAAAAAAACTTTATTTTTATAGCCGTTTAAGCAAACAAAAACTTTTCTTAATGTTTTATAAGTTTATTCTGCAAGACAAAAACCCAAATCTTGACAATAAGGGGCCATAACTTGTATAATGAGTCATGCCTGATCATCTGCCAGCTTAATTCAGCCTAAATGGATATTTTTGAAGAGCTGAATAAAATGAGGATTTTTGCTGTTTATTCTATAGGCCAAAACATGAAAAAATGTCATTTCATAACCCCTATAAAAGATCATCTGACAACCTCGAACCAATGGTGACTTTTGTAGAGCTCAATGAGCTGAATGTTTAAGCAAGCAACAGCTGTTCTCTATCTGCGATAGTTTGCATTCAATAGGCAAAAACACAAAAAAACACTATTTTATATCTTTAACGGGCCATAACCCTTATAAAAGGTCATCTAACAACTTCGACCCAATGATGACTTTTATAAGATAAGATAAAGATAAGATAAGATAAATTTATTAAGTCCAATTAAGGACCCAAGAGGGCATGATGACAAAACATAACAGTTACAATTAATTGATCACTGGTATAAACCCGATGACCGTAACTGCAACGGTCATCCCAATATGGCGGTGCTTGATATATGCAAAATAATTATATTGATTTTACAAAACTTTCAATGCGTAAAAAGCTTAAAAACGAATATACGAAAAAGGCATCATCATTATTGTCTTAGTCTGCCTTGTGAATATTTCAGTCAGGTGTTCGTGTTTCTCATAATCGCCGTTTAAAATTTTTGCCAAGATGAGTGTAACTGCAACGTTGTAATGACCGTAACTGGAAAGATGGATGAGTGTAACTGGCATAGTCATTCAGAACATCAATCTGTAGAAATAAGTTTGATTTGCAAAATAAATGAAAAAGCTTTATGTTAAATGTCTATTGGGGGCTGGGATAGTTAAACAGAAGGTTCAGCTTTATTTTCTCATTGAAAGGTGACCAGGGTCTAGGGTTAGCCACAATTTAACAACATATACGTTTCTATAAAAGCTTATGTGAGCTGTTAAGATAAATATCAATTTCAGTTTAAAGGTAATCCAGCCTTTAGAATACCGGTATATAGAATTTGGAGTCATAGATGGCAACTAAGGTGTTCATTTAAGGTTAATTTTCTATTGATTCTCGGATGTTTGTGTTGTTGTTTTGGCAGAGTCTATTTTTCATTCCCCGTTTTAGATAAAATAACAATAACAGAGGGAAGAACACGATATGCAAGCAGTGCAGTGGGTATGATGCACTGGTATGATGCAATTCAACTGAATCTTGAATAAAAGTTTTCTTAAATGTAAACGGATTTTTATGAGTGAGTGAGTTGGTGTTTTACGCCCTTTCAACGCTAAATAGGTTATTTTCAAAAAGGAGATGAACATGAAATGATGATGAGAAATGAAATATGGGGATAGGATTGGAAACAAGAAACTGTAAATTTGAAGAACCACAGGATAAAGGAGAGAGTTGGGTAGGGGCGGAAATATAGCCTATGCGGTGCACTACTGGGATCTTTTACGTGCATGAAGCGTGGCACTCTCCGCACACGTTGACCCACTATGGTCAGCTGTCACGGTTTCCGTATTATAGAACCGACAACCTCCGCGGACGAAGGCCATTCTATTCAGCCACCTAGTGTACATGTACACACCTTTGTCGCTCTGTGGGCTGAGCACTGACTCGACGTCAGAATTTTAAAACCCTTAGTCGCTTCTTACGACAAGCTATGCACTGCTGCGGGCCCATTCGCCTCCCGTGTCCCGTATATAACAAATTATAAAATATGACGTTCCTCTCTCGTTTAAGAACCCTGCTGCAGGTCTCCTTGTGGCAAAAAGCATTGTAATTCCAACATGGAATGCTTGTATCCAGGGCAAGCGACTATCCATACTGGGCCTCAAACGTTCAGGGTTCGCCGTTGGGGTCGTATCATGCTGCGCTCTGTGAAGCTTTTTATCCATAAAAATATTTTGAATTTCAATATATACATATATATTTGATGCAAAAAACTTGAAGAAAAAAAATCGATAAAGTATTTCTGCTATATACACTAATGCTAATGATGAAAAACAAGTTTTCTGTCGTGATGCCGCTGTGTGTGGATTTTTTCTGACAATACCAAACCCCTTTCTTTTCATATTAAATGGTCAGTCCCTTACCAACTAACCCCTCGCGGGTCCCGGG
Organism: Arcuatula senhousia; assembly: GCA_963971305.1. Taxonomy (NCBI): domain Eukaryota; kingdom Metazoa; phylum Mollusca; class Bivalvia; order Mytilida; family Mytilidae; genus Arcuatula; species Arcuatula senhousia. The sequence continues at coordinate 62,436,141 of OZ020309.1, forward strand.
TGGCGAAAAGGCCCGCAGCAGCGCTAAGCTTGTCGGTAAAAGTCCACTAAAGAGCGCTCAGAAACCTGACATCGGGTCAGGCCGCTTTGCCCACAAAGCGACTGTGATGTGTGCCCCAGATGGTTGAATGGGGCAGCCCTGACATCGAGAGATGCGGGGTCGTCAGGCGACAATGCGGAAAACCTGACGCAAACCATAGTGGTGCACCGTGTTGGGAAAAATGTCACGTTCCTTGCACGTTAAAGAACCCCGCTGCAGGTCTCGGTAAGAGTAGGACCCCTAGGATCCCCATGCAGGAGGCTATTTCCTGTCCCTACCCATCACTCCTTTTTCCAGTGGCAGTCAAAACTCTCCTACCCGATTGGCCTTGTGTGCCCATTTCCTCCACTTCATCATCATTTCATGTTCATTGTATTACCACTTTCATGTTCATTCTCCCGGATATAGCCGAAATCGTGCTGCTTGGGAGTAAAGCAATAACTAACTAACTAACTAACCTTACCAACTAACTAATCAAGATGTGGCATCAGCGCCTACTGGCCACTGGCTGTTTTTTATTGTGGTTTTTAAAAATGTTTTCGCTTGTTTCTGTGGCATGTGTCGTGCACATATATTCTGGATTTTATTAAACATTTATCATCGCATTCGGTACCACGATAACATTTATTTGGCGTCAACAAGGAGGTGTTTAACGTGCATGAATCGTGGCACTATCCATAAACGTAGACCACCTATGGTCAGAGGTCAGGGTTGCCGTAATATATACCCGACAAACCCCGCGGATGAGTGTTATACCCTATTAAGCCATTAAGGATACACACTTTGGCCGCTCTGTTTGCTCAGCACCTACCCGATGTTAGAATCTCAAGACCCATAGTCGGCTCTCACGACAAGCTTGGCTCTGTTTCAGGCCTATTTGTCTCCCAGGCCATACGCACTTTCATGTCTTAAAAGTCTCTGTGATCATAATAGTACATAATCATTATAAATTATATGTACACAAGCAAACAATCATGAAGTATTCTAAATGAATGCCATTAAACTTGTTTAAAGCTTAAGGTAAACTCTAATTTAATACTAGTATTCCCACTGTATTTTACCATAATGTTGCAGTTACGGTCATCTTATTTTCCAGTTACAGTCATCATAAGCTGCAGTTACACTCATCTGTTCAGATCTTGAAACGCTGTATCTGGCAATTTTTTCGCATGATAATGCATTTCTTTTGATTCTTTTCGATGAACTTAAATTCACTGGCAGGCCATTTTTTTCAATAACGCGCAACAAAAAGAAAAATTAAGAAAATTCGACTGTCCTGTTTCGGCTACCGCCATATTGGGATGAACGTAACTGCAGTTACGGTCATCGGGTTTATACCAGTGAATTGATGATAGAACATGAAACATATAAGTATATATAAGAAATGCTGACATAATATATTAGACCAAAACAGGTTAACAGTGTCATGCAAAATGTTCAGATGAGAAAGACACCAAGGACAATGCATTAAGACTGAGTAGAACTATAATAGGATGTTGTGGTAATACACACAAGACTTTTATAAAGTTCAATGAGCTGAAGGTTTAAGCAAGTAACAGCTTTTCTTTATTTGTTATAGTTTTCATTCTAAAAAATAGGCCAAAAACATGTTTCACCTTTAAAGGACCATAACCCCTATAAGGTGTCATCTGAATGGAGACTTTCGTAGAGCTTTTCATGCTGAAGAAGTACGGTTGCTTCAGCTTTTTTCTATCTATTATACTTTTTATTACGAAAGTTGGACGGACGGAAGGACTGACAGAGGTAAACCAGTAAACCCCCTCTTCTTCGAAGATATTTTAACACAATAAAATTTCTTCATGTACATCTCAATATGATGCACTTCCTTTATGTAAAGTTTCATTAAAATCCACTCAGCAGTTTAAGAGTTGTGCTTTATACGAGTTCTTACATTGAACACTTTTAAAACAAGAATATGTCCAAAAGACATAATGCCCCATTTCACAACATTTATTTTTTTCCGCAATCACTAAAGCATCAACATGATTGCTATTAAGAGACTTGTCAGTCAGAAGGAATGGACTTTAACAGCATCAGAAACATGCATTATGCTAAGCATCACTAGTTTCACCTACCATACCAATATGGTTGCTATGGCACTTGTCAGTAAGAAGAAATGGACTTGAACCATTTCTCTTAAAGCGGTCATTCATGCGGAAAATATAGGTCACAGCCAGCATCCGAAGCATGCATTGTGCTTAGCATCACTATGTGCACATACCATACCAATATGGTTGATGTGGCACTTATCAGTAAGAGGGAATAGACTTTAACCATTTTTCTGTACATGATCATTCATGTGGAAAATATAGGCACATCCAGCATCTGAACCATGAAATGTGATTGTCATCACTAGATCCACCTACTAGATTTGTCAATAAGTGGGATTTGGAACAAGAGGCTCCCAGGAGCCTGAATCGCTCACCTGGTCTTGATGTTGACCCTATACTTTTGTAGAGCTAAATGAGCTGAACATTTAAGCAAGCAACAGCTTTTCTCTACCTGCAATAGTTTTCATTCTATAGGCCAAAAACACCATTTTTCACCTATAAGGGGCCATAACCCCTATAAGGAGTTACTGACAACTTCGACCCTATGGAGACTTTTGTAGAGTTAAATGAGCTGAACATTTAAGCAAGCAACAGCTAATCTCTATCTGCAATAGTTTTCATTCTGTAGGCCAAAAACATGAAAAATCGCTTTTTTCAAAGGCCGTAACCCCTGTAAGGGGTCACCTGACAACTTCTACCCTATGGAGAATTTTGTAGAGCTAAATGAGCTGAACATTTAAGCAAGCAACAGCTAATCTCTATCTGCAATAGTTTTCATTCTGTAGGCTAAAAACATGAAAAATCGCTATTTTTCAGGGGCCGTAACCCCTATAAGGGGTCATCTGACAACTTCAACCCTATGGACAATTTTGTAGAGCTAAATGAGCTGAACATTTAAGCAAGCAACAGCTAATCTCTATCTGCAATAGTTTTCATTTTATAAGACAAAAACATGAAAAATCGCTATTTTTCAGGGGCTGTAATCCCTATAAGGGGTCATCTGACAACTTCGACCCTATGGAGAATTTTGTAAAGCTAAATGAGCTGAACATTTAAGCAAGCAACAGCTAATCTCTATCTGCAATAGTTTTCATTCTGTAGGCCAAAAACATGAAAAATCGCTATTTTTCAGGGGCCGTAATCCCTATAAGGGGTCATCTGACAACTTCGACCCTATGGAGAATTTTGTAAAGATAAATGAGCTGAACATTTAAGCAAGCAACAGCTAATCTCTATCTGCAATAGTTTTCATTCTGTAGGCTAAAAACATGAAAAATCGCTATTTTTCAGGGGCCGTAACCCCTATAAGGGGTCATCTGACAACTTCAACCCTATGGACAATTTTGTAGAGCTTAATGAGCTGAACATTTAAGCAAGCAACAGCTAATCTCTATCTGCAATAGTTTTCATTTTATAAGACAAAAACATGAAAAATCGCTATTTTTCAGGGGCCGTAATCCCTATAAGGGGTCATCTGACAACTTCAACCCTATGGACAATTTTGTAAAGCTAAATGAGCTGAACATTTAAGCAAGCAACAGCTAATCTCTATCTGCAATAGTTTTCATTTTATAAGACAAAAACATGAAAAATCGCTATTTTTCAGGGGCCGTAATCCCTATAAGGGATCATCTGACAACTTCGACCCTATGGAAAATTTTGTAGAGCTAAATGAGCTGAACATCTAAGCAAGCAACAGCTAATCTCTATCTGCAATAGTTTTCATTCTGTAGGACAAAAACATGAAAAAACGCTATTTTTCAGGGGCCGTAACCCCTATAAGGGGTTATCTGACAACTTCGACCCTATGGAGACTTTTGTAGAGCTAAATGAGCTAAACATTTAAGCAAGCAACAGCTAATCTCTATCTGCAATAGTTTTCATTCTGTAGGCCAAAAACATGAAAAATGGCTATTTTTCACCTTTAAGGGGCCGTAACCCCTATAAGGGGTCATCTGACAACTTCGACCCTATGGAGAATTTTGTAGAGTTAAATGAGATGAACATTTAAGCAAGCAACAGCTAATCTCTATCTGCAATAGTTTTCATTCTGTAGGCCAAAAACATGAAAAAATGCTATTTTTCACCTTCAAGGGGCCGTAACCCCTATAAGGGGTCATCTGACAACTTTGACCAAATGGAGACTTTAGTAGAGCTTTTGATGCTGAATCAGTAGCGTGGCCTCAGATTTCCTCTATCTCTTATACTTTTTGATTTATAGGCCAAAAACAGTAGTCTGACCCCCCTAGTCTATTTTTAGTAACGGCGGCCATGTTTTTTACCGGATCAAAAATCAAAACACAAGTTTGGTGCAGGACACCCTAAGGATCATTCATACCAAGTTTCATCAAATTCTGTTTGGTAGTTTCAGAGGAGAAGATTTTTGAAAAATTGTTAACAGACGACGACAGACAACGACAGACGACGACGACGGAGGCCAAGTGATGGTAATAGCTCACATGGACCTTCGGTCCAGGTGAGCTAAAAATGGGATTTGCGACAGACAGCCGAACGGACGGACGAATGGACCCGAACACTATATGCCCCACTACTTTCGTAGATGGGGCATAAAATGTCTTTCTGGATAATAACTCACCTGAATGATATCCCAGGGCAATGAAATTTCTTCTTAATGCACAGATATCTCCATTGGTTGTGCTTCCTTCAGGTAAACTTTTACCAAAATCGCTTATATAGTTTATACCCTGTACCTTGCTCTAAGGGGGTGGGTATATTTAGTATGAACTAAATGGGGATATCCCTGTTTATCCAATGGAAATAAGAATTAATTCTTAAGTACATCTAGCCTGCTGGCACCATCTGAAGTATTTATAAATTGTTTGTTAATTCCCCTAATGATTAATTCATTAAAACTCTTACATTGCTAAAAGTACCACTGAAAACTAAATTGTTCAACAGAAAATTACATGATTAAGGTAAAAATATGAGGAGTGATAAATAGTGTGGTATTTAAACCAGCGTCTTAGACCACTAGGCCACCAAGGCCCCCTTAAGATATGAAGGTGCTCATAAAACTTTTTACTACAAATGTATTGTAATAAATTGAAAGTTGTCAGTCAGTATAAGGCATTCCGCCATGAAATCAAGGAGTTGATGCAAATGCTCTTGGTTACTTCTGGGGCATATGCATATTAAGTATCATCAACCTAGAACTTCTAGCTCCAGAGATATGAAGGTGCTACTTATTGTAATGTTTGAAAAGTGTCAAAGTCACTCAATTGAATAATTAAGGTTAATATGCAGCTGTGCTTAGCTACTACTGGACTGGGGCATATGCATACCACTGAGATATGGAGGTGGTCATCAAACTTGTATATTGGTAGCAAAAGAAACACCTAACTATGTTTCACTCCATTTCACAGACAAAACAATAAATTCCTCTCAAATAAAATAAAAAATCCTTGAATAGAGTAACTCTAAAAATCAGATAGAGTAAATAATACCAGAAAGACACATATGGCATAGAAAAAAAGAGGAAACTTTTCTCACTTGTAAACATGTTTTAATGTAGAAATGTAAGACATTCTCAATTATGTAAGAATGACTTTATGAAGAAATGTGAGTGAAGTTTGCCTTCAATTAATGAATTGTCACATTTCCAAATACATTGGTTGATGACTTCACAAGAAGACGTGATATCTATACAAAATGACCTCTCACTTTTAACATGACATTCACTTTATTCGTTTTTGCTGCCGACTTCTATAAATGTCATGTAAAGGTGGCGCCACTTCAGAGTTTTCATCGTCACTATCCTCTCCTTCTGTGATTCTACGCTTCCTACCGAGAGCAATGTCAATAGAATATTGAGTCCCTGGATCTGGTTTTAGCATTCCATCTCCTCCATTTTCTACATTAGGTGGCCCTATAACAAAAGAAGAAAAAAAGTAGTATCACATATTTTACACAAAAAATAAATTACCGGTACTTTTAGACATGCCCACTCGCCCACTGTAGAGGTGGGCATGGAGTGGACAATGGTGGGCAAAAACTTCAAATATTCACAAGAACAAACTAGAACTTAAGTTATCGTGTATACACTAAAGTTAACAGACAACGACGAAGATGACGACAGCATCATACCATTATATGTCCGCAAATTTTTTGCGGTCGTATAAAAAGATATGTAAAGGTAATAACAAAATTACCAAATTTTAAGAATCCATCTTAAATGTTTAGAAGACAAAACAAGGCAGACATACCAGAGAAATTAAAGATCCCAATGGTCCTGACTTGCTACAGGCATTTCAAAAGAAATATTTATACATGAGAAAATTTAACAATGAGATTAATGTGAATAGATTTATTGAACTCAATTTTGGTATGTAGCCATAATTTTTCGTGTTTCAATACTATTTGCATTTTTATCATGTTTATAAGATGAACCAAAAAGATGTCAAACAGACACAGATTTACATAAAGTCAATTACATATTACTGTTTACAAAACACAAGAGTGAACTTATATTTAATACCTAACATTAAGCCTTAAAAAATCCAGCTATTATGGTCTATCAATCTTTTACCAACATCATCACTGATAATCCATTTATAAACCTCAAATCTGAAGCAGTTTATAACTGTTGCCACTTTATGTAAGAAGACTTTAAGTCAAGGATTCTTTGAGAATCAGATAAAATTGGATCTCTGTACAAGAAAAATGATCAGATAAAAGGATAAACTATTTTAAGTTCAATGAAAAACATACATAGACATCTAGACATATTTTTATTTAATCTGATTATGAAGCCCTTGAGAGACAAAACAGTTATTATGGTGTTAAAACTGGAAAAACAAGCTTACAACCAATAAATTACTAGTACCTGGCTTTTTCTACTTTATATAAAAAATGTTACCAATGGATAATTTCAGAAGGAAAACTGTTGTGTGTAATTTTAATAAGAGAATCTTGAGCTGTATCATCATTTTGTAAGAGGAGCAAAGGAAGAAATAAATAAGAAATCAATATTAAAACCAATAAGTTGACCTCTTTTCTCATACATTAAAATGTGTTACAAGTTTCATGAAATTCTGAGAAGGCATGTGCTGGATCCAATTTAAGATGGAGATTTCTATTTGAACCCTCTTTGATGAAAGTTTGAGACAAGAAGGCCTTTCCGAAATCTTTTTTCTTTTATTTATTGTATAATTATTACTCACCATCAGGGATTGTCAAATTCTTCATGTGTTCAATGAATTTATCAATTACAACGAAAGGACCCTGGAAATAATAAAAAGGTTTGTAAACAGATTGGTCACATGACTTGTCCATTTGTTCTATTTATATCGCATTGGGATTTTGTAAAGTCCACATTATTTTTTCTATCCAAATGAACTTTTATAGATTTTCATCCTTTTATATTGCAAATGAACAATCAGTCAATGACAAAAAATAGGCAGATTTCCTTAAACCATGTTAACAGGAAGTAGGCAGGTGACAGTTCTCATATCATATCCCACAATTTAGGATGCTGCATAACATATTTCAAAAAGCTGTGTTATATTTGCTGAGAGAACATTTATGGAAAAGAAATTCCCTGTCTGTATGCTCCATCATGCTGGCTGTTTTCCATTGTGGGTTTTTTTCAAATTGTCATTAATATTGTAGGTCATGTCGCCTACACTTATTCCACATCTCATTATCTTCTATCAACATGATAACTCAGGAATAAAATCTTACATGGAAACAGGCAGGGGGAGGTAATGCCGTCAGGAGATTGGCAGCTGCAGGTGGCGCTGGGAACTCTCCACCGGACACTGGGTGAGATCCTGGAGCTGAAAATAATCAAGAAGATTGTAAACTTGTGTCACAAAATCATTAGGGGGCTTACTGTACCCACTTCTGTATAAACACAGCAACTTGTCTGAATTGATTTAGGGGCTATCTGAACAGTAAGAACCCTATTTTATATCAACACAGTTGATTAGTTCACTGAAAGATTAGCACCAGACATCAAGTCTTTTAAACCTTAAATTAATGACTTTGGCAAAATACAAATACAAGAAAATTTATTTCCAAATTGAAAGTGAGCATTATCAATATGTGAACTACATTGAAAGTAGTAAATGTATGTACCTTAAAGGTTTTTTTTTTATTTTATATTCCATGCAAGTTTCTCCTTACACCCCTTTCATATATAAAGGTTGAAACTTTTATACAACAGCATTGTATGTTCATTGTACTGGGGCTTTATCTATTTTTATTGATATCTTAAAAACATTTGTTTGATTTTGATTTCATAGTTATCATATGTTGCTACTAGTAATCAATATTTCAGTACAATTAGTTCTTATTTTTAAGTTGACCTCAATTAAAATAGGTACCAACATATAACAATGAAACCAAAGAACACATAATATTTAAATATTAAACATTTGAATTAGTTTCTGAAGATGATCACTCTATATCTAGTCCTTGAAAAAGGAGTAATTAAAACATAAACATTAATGCCGTAATTAAAACATACAGGTAGACATTAATACCCAAAGGTGATGCAAATTAACTTGGGCAAAGAAACAACTACCACTCATCTATTAATTTTTATGTGTACTTCGGCAATAATATGAGTTATTCTGTACCAATAATTGATTTCTGAGCATTTTCAGTTAAAATTACAGATACACATAGTTTCTACAACAAGATCTGATTTGAATATTGAATTTCTAACATGAAGGGAACAGTTTTGATTATCTTAAATATAGCACTTGCCAAGCTGAATATCAAATTATTTTAACGAGGTCATATCTTTCATATTCAGCAAAAATTCATTTGAAGGAGCTTTTTTTCTAATAAATTGTAAAATCAGTTCAGTTTCTTTACAAATTAATTTCCTACCTGCTATTTGATGTTCATTGTGACATCATGAGAATAAACAAGTTTTAATGAAGCCTACTTCTGTTTTTTAACTTTAGTTCATACGGAAGGTGATAAATTATATAAAAGCTATAGAACATGGCTTCTACAACGTGATCGAGTTGATAAAGAATTTCTTACATAAGAGGAAATTGATGATAATTATTTTAGAAGCTATACTGGACAAACCCCTAGAACATGATATTTATTTTCAGAAATGTTAGAGGGTCTTTAATCGTTCATCTTTCTTAGCCAAGGGTTACGATACACTTTCTCTCATCTTCAGCGAAGATGATAATCGTTAAGAATAAGGTTGAAGAGGCTTTTTTTGTTAATTAAAACATGATACACTGGTACCAATCCTTTGAAAACAATTAAAAATTTAATGTATTGTTGAGAGAACGAAATCTTATCAATGACTTCATGGATTTTTTTTCCCTAAAGAGGGTCCAAAGGCGGATTTAAAACTGATGTATAGAGCATCCATCACCCCGTTTGACACAAAAATTTGGTTAGGAACTGTATAAAACTAGAGGTCACAGAGGATGTTTTTAAAATTGTGTGCCCTCCTGTTTGAAAATTTCTGGATCTGCCACAGGAGGCTTTTGTTTTTAATAATGTTAGGAAGAAACAGATGAAAACAAGGGAAAAATGGTGTATAAATAAATAAATATGAGTTGTGATGTGCAGTCCAGAAATATACAACTTGCCCCCATCAAATATTTAAATAAGATGTAAAACTTGAAGAAAACGTTTGATACAATGTTTATTTAATCAAGTCAGGAGGAAATGAATCTACATTTTCAAATTATACCAAAACAAATTTCTCCAATATATCAATATATTGGTAAGAAGTCAATACTAAAATAAGAATACACTGTATGTACATAATGGCTAAACCATGTAGCCTTCCGGATTTATATTATTCTTAAACAGGAAGGTCCTTGTAAAAAATTAATAAAAGCTTGAAATTAACCAATCTCATAATGATAACTAAAGTACAAGGCATTTTAAAACATTCAATCATGTTTTAATGTAATGAGATAGTTAGAGTCATTTTAATAAATCCTTCCATATGTAAGCTGGTTCGCTCACTATGAAACAATCATTGTCATAATAAATTTTACAAGCGCTACGTTTAAATGAACAACATTGTCAACCAATTGAAGTGACCTTTTGAGTGAATCAAGTTTGTGACTTTACAATTTTAGGTCGTAACTAGCAACATGTTTGTTATGACGTGACATTTAACAAGAGGCTCCCAGGAGCCTGAATCGCTCACCTGGTCTTGATGTTGACCCTATACTTTAGTAGAGCTAAATGAGCTGAACATTTTAGCAAGCAACAGCTTTTCTCTATCTGCAATAGTTTTCATTCTATAGGCCAAAAACACCATTTTTCACCTATAAGGGGCCATAACCCCTATAAGGAGTCATCTGACAACTTCGACCCTACGGAGACTTTTGTAGAGCTAAATGAGCTGAACATTTAAGCAAGCAACAGCTAATCTCTATCTGCAATAGTTTTCATTCTGTAGGCCAAAAACATGAAAAATCGCTTTTTTTCAGGGCCTGTAACCCCTATAAGGGGTCATCTGACAACCTCAACCCTATGGAGAATTTTGTAGAGCTAAATGAGCTGAACATTTAAGCAAGCAACAGCTAATCTCTATCTGCAATAGTTTTCATTCTTTAGGCCAAAAACATGAAAAATGGCTATTTTCAGGGGCCGTAACCCCTATAAGGGGTCATCTGACAACTTCGACCCTATGGAGAATTTTGTAGAGCTAAATGAGCTGAACATTTAAGCAAGCAACAGCTAATCTCTATCTGCAATAGTTTTCATTCTGTAGGACAAAAACATGAAAAATGGCTATTTTTCATGGGCCGTAACCCCTATAAGGGGTCATCTGACAACTTGGACCCTATGGAGAATTTTGTAGAGCTAAATGAGCTGAACATTTAAGCAAGCAACAGCTAATCTATATGTGCAATAGTTTCCATTCTGTAGGACAAAAACATGAAAAAACGCTATTTTTCAAGGGCTGTAACCCCTATAAGGGGTCATCTGACAACTTCGACCCTATGGAGACTTTCGTAGAGCTAAATGAGCTTAACATTTAAGCAAGCAACAGCTAATCTCTATCTGCAATAGTTTTCATTCTGTAGGCCAAAAACATGAAAAATGGCTATTTTTCACCTTTAAGGGGCCGTAACCCCTATAAGGGGTCATCGGACAACTTCGACCCTATGGAGACTTTCGTAGAGCTAAATGAGCTAAACATTTAAGCAAGCAACAGCTAATCTCTATCTGCAATAATTTTCATTCTGTAGGCCAAAAACATGAAAAATGGCTATTTTTCACCTTTAAGGGGCCGTAACCCCTATAAGGGCTCATCTGACAACTTCGACCCTATGGAGACTTTGGTAGAGCTAAATGAGCTAAACATTTAAGCAAGCAACAGCTAATCTCTATCTGCAATAGTTTTCATTCTGTAGGCCAAAAACATGAAAAAATGCTATTTTTCACCTTTAAGGGGCCGTAACCCCTATAAGGGGTCATCTGACAACTTTGATCAAATGAAGACTTTTGTAGAGCTTTTGATGCTGAATCAGTAGCGTGCCCTCAGATTTCCTCTATCTCTTATACTTTTTGATTTATAAGCCAAAAACAGTAGTCTGACCCCCCTTGTCTATTTTTAGTAACGGCGGCCATGTTTTTTGACAGATCAAAAATCGAAACACAAGTTTGGTGCAGGACACCCTAAGGATCAATCATACCAAGTTTCATTCAATTCTGTTCAGTAGTTTCAGAGGAGAAGATTTTTGAAAAATTGTTAACGGACGACGACGACGACGACGGACGCCAAGTGATGGCAATAGCTCACATGGACCTTTGGTCCAGGTGAGCTAATAAAAGTTGTAGTTAAATTTCTCATGTGCCCAGGTATTCAAACTTTGTCATCAGTTAAACCTTCAATTGTTACATATATGAATAGAATATGGAAGGTATTATTGCAACGACCCTAGTTATAATTTCTTGAACATGAAGAAATCAACTCATTCTGAGATTCAAGAAATATTGTAAGTTGCATATGCAATTACTTCTGAATCTTTAAGTGAAATCCTGCTCTCTAAATGTGTGTCTAACCTATGAAGGATATAGGCTAACCAAGCGAACGGTCTTTATGTCTCACACCCATCATTCTAAATTTTTGTTCAGTTTATGGCATGATGAATTAGCATATAAAGTTTCATGACACCCTGATTTGTTGTAATTGAAAAATTCATTATTATTGCAATATGGAAAATACTGACAAATTCTGTAAGTTTTTTCTACAGTATTTGACAGACTTGAAATTTTCATATGCAAATCCTCAAGCTGTACCAATTAGGCAAAGTCCCTCAGTGTAAAATTTCAATTGTGTACCCCTAACAGTTTTTGGTTTAAGCATTAACAAATTAAATAGTTGTGAACAACAAACAGACAAGCAGACAAACAAAGTGAAATCTCTAGGGCATGTATGTCTTCAATGGTAAGCCCAAATTAAATTGAAGAAAGAGTGACACCAGACAAGACATGTTGTAAAACAAAGATGTCAATACATAAGAACTTGTGAGAGTTGTTTTCAGTTTGAGCTTAACCAATTGCAGGGAATGTCATTCAGACTGATGTCATTGTCCCAATTACAAGTATGTAATCACTGCTTAAATATACAAAGTTGCCATTCATTAGGACCTGTTTGTCTATAATATATGTTATAATTTGTACTTTTGAGTGTTTTATGTGGCATTTGTTTTCTTCAACATACAAGATACTAGTAACTAGTCATGAACTCATAAACAACAGCATTGGCATTCAAGCTATAAACAACTTTTAATCATCGATTCAAACCCATCATTTATAAATACATGTAACTACATTATGTACATGTAAAACAAAACTTTCATATCATGCACATGTACAATAATCAATACTATTATATCAACAACTTACTAATAACACAATATAAAAGGATATAAAACTCATTTCACTCTGTAGCACAGTTCGTGCCGATTTATGAACACTGAATTTCCTGTTTTCAGACTTACTAACGACGGCCTTCGGTTTGAACGGTAACATCTGATCGACGTCAGGTTTGGGGTATTCGGGCTGTTTTTTATTCTCCTCTTCGATCATCACTGCCTTCGTCACTGAACCTGATGGAGCTTGAACTACTTGTTGTTTCACTAAATCCTGCAATAAAACAGGATGATTGATTGATTGATTCTTAACAAATAAAAGTCCTTTTGTTTTGTTGTTATGATAAAAATATAAAACTAGATTAATTTCAATATACTGTACACATTAAATCTTTTTTTGAATGAAATTTTAGACAACTAAGTAGCATTGCAGCATTTTTAAGGGGGGCATCTGTTTCAATGGCAGATTTTTAATGTCTGAGGATAAAATTTCATTAACTGCTTTAATACTATTAAAGATTTTCAGAGCATATCTATCATGTCTATAATCTTAAAACTTTGATGGAAGTGTGTCCTTTAATACATGCATTTCAATTATTACAATAAACTTACATAGTAACCAATGGCCTTTAACTCTGTCTGTGAGCAGGGGTATAAGTCTAGATATTTATATCTATCTATCAGCAAGGCAGTGTCTTTATCTTCAAATTCCTGAACCTGTCATAAGAAATAGCGTAAATATAATTAAACTGATATGATTGGGTCATCAATATAAAAGCTACAAGTGTAATTTTGTAAATGATAAAAAATCTATCAAGGTCAAAAATGGCCGGATTTCGTTAAACAGGAAGTAGGTGAGCAACAGACCTAAAATCGCATCCCACCTTATGGGACCCCACCCTGATGTTGTATACCAAATATCAAGTGGCTGTGATTAGTAGTTGCTGAGAAAACTGTTACAAAATTTTTTTTTCTTCCCGCCCGCCCGACATTCACCATTTTATAACCCGGATTTTTCACTCTGTGAAATCCGGCCAAAAATACATAATTAAAAGAAAATGTTTCTAAATTATCATTTTTTTAAGTTTTGGTTGTACTTTAGTTTCTAGATATTTTCAAACAAACATGAGAGCATGACAAGCTTTTTTATCTATCATTACAACTTTCCAACCTTCTCTATTGCTTGAGCTCTCCTTTTTTCTACTTTCTGTATACATGCTAAATCTCCAACTTCTGATTCAAAGGCTAAAAATCGACTCCAAATTTCTCTGAAAAGAAAAGAAAAAACATAATTGAAAAAAAACTAAAACAAGACTTTGAAAGAATCATATTTAAACTTTATTTGGCAACAAGCTTGAAAGTATAAATGATGTCAAGAAAATAACCTAAATATCATTCATATGGTGAATATTCAATATTGCATGGAGCTTGGATGTTATTTTGTATATGCAGAGTAGCATGTAATTATCCACCAGTGTGTTGAGTCTATTCTATACAACATAATGACTTGACCTGTACTAAACTTTTAAGGTACCAATCTTTATGTTTTGAATGATAGGCATATACTTGCAGAGAATAGAACTTTTCATTATCTAATCAAGAACACACGAGGGGCATCATGGTACACAAACAGTAATAAAGTGAAATATTAAAAGGGACATCAAACATTGTACCAATACACTATACAGTTAATAGATACCTTTTTTTAACTTACATAGATTTTTCAGGAGGAATTTGTCCAGAAGAAAGAACTCTTTCATATAAAACTCTAGTATTGTTATCCTCTGAAACCACAAAGAAAAAGATTAGAGAAGGCAAAAATAACTCACTTTATTTTTGGTCAGTATTTTGAAGGTTTAAATTATGTAAAAGAGAAGCATCTTTATCCTATTGAACTTTTTAAAGTTACATAATAAAAGGCTACTGTGACCCATTTTTTTAAAAGAAAGTCATCAATAAAATTTTGCCTCTTATAAGTACGTCATGTCTTTTAATTATCAAATTATTTAATCAATTTAAATTATAAAATGTAACAATAAAAAGTAATTACAAAGATAATCCTAAAGGAAGCTAACCCCAAAATAGAAACTAAATTGCACAATTCTGTGAAAAAAGAATTTTATTATTTTTAAAATGAGTCATTTCCAAAGCATTTGTGGAAATGTGTCCTATCTTTATAAAGTTTCTTGATCTAACGAGATCACAATTTCTGCGTAGATGTACAAAACCTTAAACAGGAAATTATAACTATTAATGAAAGGAAACTTACAACTGATTTATGGGTTCAAAACACAATTAATCACTTCAAAAAGAAAAGACGCAGATAATGTCAAAGTACATTTTAATCAATGTTAAAATAATGCTAAATTAAATGGGACAAAATTCAGCCAAGCAATAAAGAACTCCTTCCGTCCTCTAAGGATTCAATCTGTTATTAAGAATCCTACAAACTGCTGTTATCTAATATACCATTGATATCCCAATGTCAGTAAAATTGAATCTATGACATACACTAAAATTTGTTATGGAAGTATCACTTTATCAGGCAACTAATTGAAGTTGCTTATGAAATACAAAGTGGATTTGAGAAGATGTAAAACTGTTTTTCAATATCCCTAATATATGGTTCTCAATTTCAGTAAAAAGTTATAAATAAGAAAATGGGTAGTATCAGACTAATTATGTTTCTTTGAAAGACAATTTATTGAATAAAACAGAAGTTGGAACTAGGTATTCAAATAGACCAATGATAAAGAATCCTTAATACCGGTACATGTACTGAATCGATTTTGTAGAGTACACTCATCCTCAACGATTTTAGTTTCCTATAACTTAAAAGAAATACAGACATGACAAGGACAAAGCATAATGGAAAGAAATTGAAGACTGTGTCCATTGGACTCAGTTGCCTACAACAAAAGGAGTAGTCGTCCCTATGGTCTGGAAATGACCAAGGACAAACAAGTTGAAATACAAACCCTCACTGCCTAAATTTTGATTTATGGATACTTTCTGAGAAATGCTTCATATACATTTTCATATTGACACACATGAGTAAAACTTAAAATGCCCTGAACAAGTTAGTGTGGGCCAATAAAAATCGTCTTTATTGAAATATCTTTCTAATTAATTTTTAATTGACCAAAGCTTACCATTCAAATGAGACATGAAATCCATGTAACATAAAGCGTACTCTGGCACTCCTCCATACTTCTTTAATCCGAGTTCAAATATCTTTAGAGCCACGTTTTTTTCCTGTTAGGTTTCAATAACAATACTATTGATTAAATAAAGAACTAACACAAACACATAAATAACATAAGGCATTTGGTACTACAATAAATTTATTTCAATAAATACAACAAGTGAGAATAAATCTGACACTAAAATAGCAATACACACTCACCTGAGCAAATGGATAACTATGGATCAAAAGCTAGTTTTTTAATATATTCAATATCACCAACCTGGAATTCCGAAATAAATTCTATTTTTTAAAATCTGATTTACTTTTACATGGTCATTCTGTTGAAGCAACCATGACTATAAACCTCATTGTATTTTTCATGTGAATTTAGCTCAGGCTATCAAATCTGAAATTCCTGTTGTTACTGTGATCTAAATACTTATAACTTTGAAGAGTTCTATTTATAACAAGTAAAAAACAGTAAATTTGGAAAGCCGAGAACAAGTCCAAAAAGGTCATAGTGTCCAGATCAATTGTTTACACAATACCAAAGAGGTACCAATGGAACTTGCTGCAATGGATAACAATCCAGTCCTACTTAGATTTAGCTGTTGGCCTAAATCTTAATGGAGGGCAGGGGTGCTATAGTCAAAGACAAAGACTGCAATGAGATTGGGAACAGGTACACAGGATACAACACTCTTAAAACAATGATAATGTAGGTTGTGTCACTTACTCCACATCGCATTATCATCTTTTCCTAAACCTCTTACACAGAACAAAAGTAGTACACAGTAAAACATCAGATCTTTAAAAATTCTATTCAACCAGAGAGAACCTTTACCACAATGAGAACAAGAACTAACAAGATGAAGAGGACATTCAATGTAACAAATAAATACAGAGTTAAGAAAACAAAAATCTGTCAAAGTAAAAAATGGCCAGATTTCGTTAAACAGGAAGTAGCCAGGTGAGCAACAGACCCGAAATCATACCCCACATTATGGGACCCCACCTTGATGCTGTATTCCAAATATCAAGTGGTTGTGATAAGTAGTTGCTAAGAAAACGGTTACAAAAATTTCTTCCCGCCTGCCCGCCCAACATTCACAATTTTATAACCTGGATTTTGCACTCTGTGAAATCCAGCCAAAAACCTGTTGACAATCAATAATTGATAAGAAGTTCAAAAAAATGAAGTGACTTAGACAGTGACACCAATATGAGGTCTCCGTTTATGCATACAATATAAGATTGAAGGGTGTATATAGACATTTAAGTATAAATGGTGATAACAATGTGTATTCTTGTACTTCTTGGAAACATGGCTATAATAAATAAATAAATACAAATGTAGATTTCATTCAACAAAATGTATTAATGATATTTAACACAATAAAGGCAATGATAAACAATTCACCAAAATTGAGCTTCAATTTAATTTTTATTTAAACAAATCTTTTGTACCACAATGGACATTTTGTACTAACAACAAAATTTCTTCAATATCAAAATTTATTTTTTCAATCTTGTATTATTTAGCAAAAGTTATTCTACTTGTTTTTCTTTTTTCACATCATAGGTCACAAGGTCATTGAACATTTAATTAAAAATCTATACCTTACCACCTAAGCATATATTTCAATCTGTGTAGAGGATAGCAAATTTTGTTCTTCACGGAGTCTTGTTGGTACTTTTTCTTCATTGTTACTACAAACTTCACATTTTATTACCTTACACCACCGATACCACATTGTAGTTACAATCTACCGAAACATACCAGACATATCAAAACAAAAAACATCTAAATTTTCCACTGCTTTTTTTTAAGATCTTGCAGCCGTATTGAAGATTTTGACCACTCTTCATAAAACTGAGTGATCCTGCCATCTGCTATTGAATATTCCAACCCCCTGACCAGAACTAACCTTGCTACAATAATATTCCATCAGTGCTGCCGCTACATAGACTTGATATTTTGTTTTTAGATTTTCTCTTGCCATTTTGAAGACAAGCCTAGCCGCCTTAATACCCTCCGCCCTCCTGGCAAACTTCATATACTGCACATAGCCCTGGGGATAAGAAACACATGTGTATGATGAATAAATAGATCAAATCTACACTCAATGTTGTCAAAAAGAAATGCTTGATTTTTTATATAGAAGAATATATAAATGACCAAATGGTAGAATTAGAAGTTTTATTTTTTTCAAGGATTAGATATGCGTGTTGATGAATAAAACACATGAACAATTTGATATATTAAAAAAAAAAAAAAAAACTTGCATAATGCTTCATATGATATTCAGATTAAAGAAAACTGATATAATATACACAAAGACAGTTGCCCACTTACTAGTATATTTCATAATATCCACTTACCAAAGTAGGATCTACATCTTGCATGGCAAGAAATCTTTTGTAAATAGAATGAACTTTCTCATACTTCATTCTTCCCTACAAATGAACAAGTCTCAAAATTAATGGGTCAATTATAGGTAAATATAAATTCTAATGTCAGGTTAAATTTCTTTAATTTCTAGTTTTTATCAAACTAGTGAAGTGAACATTAAAATCTACTTGGGGTTATTCTGGAAGGGGGCTGGAAGGCACTATAATAAAATATCATGGGTGGTGGTATTTTTAGATATTTTTCCTATTCAACATAAAAGGAAAATTGTATAAAAAATTGTGCATGGTGGTGGTATATGAAAAGTTCCTTCTGACATCCTGACCCAATTAAATTTGGAAGAACTCTTAAAAGAATAAATCTGAGAAATCAAATTGAAAGCTAAGTTAAGAATAAACTTGAACCTGACAAGATGAACAAAAGGACACAATTATGCAAATGTTTACAAGTAAAATATATTCAAAGTGTAGGCAATTAGATTTCATTATCATACATGTATAGCTTAATTGTCTCAGTTTTTTTGGTAAGATTTAAATAAAGAGGCCTTAATAAATGACTCATTACCAAATCCTTTTAGTTTATATGTTAATAACTTACCTCTTCAAAATCAGCATAAGCAAAGAACAACAACATATTACTTTTCATCAATGTAGTTATGGCCCTTTCATATATTGCTGCAGCTTCATCTGCGAACATCTTACCGGCATTTTGGTCCTGTAAATAATATACACTTACATGAGCAATTTATCAGGTTAATGTTATACTGATAGAGAAAACTACAACAACAAAGGTCAACTAAGTAACCGATATTATTAACATACCGTTTATCCAACCAATGAAGGCATTTTTAGTGACTCATATTATACAAGACAGATGAACTGGGTTACTTTATATAAAATTCCTTTACACCATATTGCATAAGGCATGAAACTTTTTGAAAAACTTCAAGATGCTGTAGAATGTAATTGCCTTCAAAATCTGGGACAAAAAATGTCTTCGGTTCATTAATCACAAAGTTTGAAATATTACGCAAGGAGCTAAAGTAAAGGCATAAAATTTCTTTACACCTTATAGTACAATTTGATTAAGCTTTATGTAAAAAAACATGAAAATTTTCCAGAAAACAGAGTTAGGATTTTTTGTGATTACACGGGAAGCAAGATGATAACTAGTACCTCAGAGGTAATCCGCTAGTGATCAAAAGTGCATTTGGGCAAGCGCCTTTAACCACTCAGACAAACAGGCCTCATCTTGGACATAAAATAACACCAGTATACTTATTAATGAAGAGATTTACAACGTGTATGTTATCTACTTACCCCTTTTTCTGTTAACACTCTGCTGGAATGCTCTAAAAATGAAGCAGCTTCATACCAAATGTCTGGATGATGTCCCAGGCATAGCAAACACTGCTCATAGGCAAACATAACTGAAAGTTTATGTTATACAAATTACAACAAAGTTCCAGTCAATAGATATTGCATGTTAGACTCATCATCACCAAAATATTGAAAAAGCCAAATATTACATCCAGATTATGAAGAGCATTGAATAATAATACCAAACTACCTATCATGGAAAACAAATTACTACTCTACAATCAACATATGTCTTAGGTAGGCAGAACCTTAGGGTGCAGGCAATTTAGGAATTGAATTGGATATTTTAAGACATAGTAAAACTAAACAGATGTCAAATCTCTTTTCACTTCTGATTACATGTACATGTATTTTCAGAATTTTACAAGTAGGGTAGATTTTTTCTCGTTTTTGAAGGGAGATAATTTTGTGCTTACTTAGATATTTAATTATCTGATTATACCCAATTTTTTTTCATGAAGATTTTTTGTGGATATTTTGTGGTTAGAAATTAAGTAGATTTATCTTGATCCTCTTGTATAGATTTCCATACCTCTCCTAGTGATGAGTGCATGATCTTCTGTTTTTAATGGATTACTTTTCTCCCATGATATATATTTTTTCCACAATTCAACCTGAAATACAGTTTAGTCTTTATTAACATGATAATCAAAGTTTTATATGCTATTCTGATCTATTTAGGAATGGGTTTGAAGTGTTTGCATTATATTTTTATCTAGTGCCAATTTCAAAACAGCAAGCAGCAACCACTGGTCACATTAAAGGCTACTGGATGCTTTCTGATGCAGATTTTTTAAATTACCACTAATATACACTTATTCAACATCTCATTATCATCTATATCTTAAGAACTACAGGCAAATTAACAGATCTATTACTTCAGGTGTGATAAAGAAAGGTGAGTGCTGTCTCATTTCTATATAAAGTATTCACCTCAAGTGAGTAAAGAATCACTAATTATTCAACTCTCCTCTATGGTATATACTATGGTTTCATTATTATTCGTGGGGTATTAATTTTCATGGCTTTCGTGGGTGGCCATGAACCATGAATTTGATACCCCACGAACAGGAAATTAAACATTGATCTTTACGCTGCATACTTCCGAACCTCCAATTTAATGATCCAAGAAATTATTCTTTTTCACCAAACCATGAAAATTGGTATCCACAAAAATAAATGAATTCACAGTTTTTACCTGTGCTGCCTCTTCAGGTGAGTTCTGTGGAGGTATTGATGGCAGATTTTTGTTGAGACCTCGGGTGACTGCCTCATAGTCTCACCTCTATGGTGTATATTTACCTGTGTAGCCTCTTCAGGTGAGTTCTGTGGAGGTATTGATGGCAGATTTTTGTTGAGACCTCGGGTGACTGCCTCGTACTCTTTAGCCACCCTTCTAGCATTCATGTAATCTCTTCCTCTATCTTCTGTCATTTTCTTTGCTATCAGGGGATTTATACTCTAACGAAACATTCAGAATTGTATACTAACATTTTTAAATATGAAATAACAATCACTATTGAGATCTTTTTGGGGAAAGTGGTTTCCTTTGAAAGAACCAATTAACTACCGTATAGCAGGAAATTTTCACGAGGTTGTATGAATCACTTACTGTAATGCAACAAATTTTCGCAAGTAATTTATATTTGCTAATTTCGTGAGGAACAGAAATTCCTGAAAAACAGATTTTCACGAATTAACCCATTTTCTAATATGACAGCGAAATGGCCCTATTACACAAAAACATGAAAATATTGTAGTCATGAAAATAAATTGGCTTACAGTAAACTAAAGATTGCTTTATTTTAGTCAAAATATTTAACACATAAATTATACACACTCTAGATTCTGAAAACACAAGAAAATGAGACTGCTTAAATTAAACACCCTCTTTTAGGTAAAAATCGCTAAAAAATTTCCTGTTATATAATAAAACATAACTTCCATCAAATTTATATGTCTCCAAAAATAATGTTCTTGACATACATTTGTTTCATGAACGTCATGGTATTAGTAAATGTTGCAAGGTCCACTCACATTTTCATAAGAACAATACTCTTTCCAGAAGATTTCTATGTTGATCATAGGATTAGTGACGCCTCGCTGGTAGACCTTTCGTACAGCTGTTATTCTCTGATTCTCAGCATAAGATCCAACGGCTTCACTGTAATATAAACAAGAATATGTTCACAAGACAATGACACTCCACTTCACAACATGAGGAAAGACAGTTACTTCATCCTGAAGACAAACCAGATTTGGGACAGACAGCTGGAAGGACAGACCAGAACACTACATGCCCCACTACAGGGTATAACAGCATAACATTAATGATGAGTATGATAAACTGACTATCTTGTGTTTTCTTTTTCCATAAAACTTATATCTTGTATCTGTTTGTCTGTGTATGAACCTATTACATTGATTTTAAATCTTTTAATCCCTATACTTTTAAAAATCATTATATTTTCATACCTTTAAAGTATTTAGAACATTCATGATATTAATACTTACACAGATTTAAGGAAATTAACATAATCTGCCCAGATCTGATACGACATAATATCCATGCCCATCTTATCCAGGGCAAAGTCATACGCCTGGGCCATCTTCTCTCTGTTAATACAAATGTAGTTAACATAAAATGTAGAAAGTTAGTCTCGCATACAATCTTTTACTTAATGTGTACAAGGCAAAGTTATTGACATGAGCCATCTTAAATATCTTAAAACAAAATAAAGATGGAATGTGTCCATGGGACAGATACCCCCACATAGGGCTCTTAACAGGAAGAAAAGTCCGATTGTTACTTAGGACATACAGTTTGTCATATTATGGAACAAGTCTGTCAAATTTTAAATTATTGTTATATGTATGGTATCTTAGAAAAGGTTAAAGTAATTCATTTTGGTCAAGTCCCAAACAAAAGGTAGAAGGCTGACAGGTCTGAAAGTCCCTTAGAACATACAGTTTGTCATACTGAACCATCTGCAAAATTTCAAATCATTCTCATGTATTTTTTAAAACAGAAATTTACATTTCAGTTCGTTGCCAAACAGAATGTATAAAACTGACAGATCTGAAGGTCCCTTAGGAAGTAGTTTGTTATACTGAACAAGCTGAACAACCATGAACTTTTCTAATCATTCTCATGTGTAGTTTTTGAGAACAGCTTGACAGATTTTTGTGCATATGGACAACTTAATGTCATGTAGACTACAGACTACAATGTTTACTGACCTGTAGGAGGGAAGTGTTCCTTTTGTATCTTTTATATAATTCAGATAAAGTTTCCATAGATCTATATTTAAAACCTTTACAAGACATCTTTGGAAGAGCTGAAAATATAGAAAAAAAAGTCACATATAACTGTACATCAGAGTTGCAAGCAAATCGTCTGCCCTGTCAAATATAAGGGACAGAAATCATGCAGGTCCTTCAAAACCTGTTGTTGTGCAGGACCTGATGGCTGGCAAAATTTAAAAAGAAAATTTACACATAGAGTCACATAAACCGAACTGTCTAGCACATATATCCTCAGGAATCACTCTAGGAACCACTTCATCTGTATTAAGTACAATTTTTTGAGATTGTATAAAAAATAGGTATGAAAGAAGTTTGGTTGAACCTGCAATACTAGTTTCCCTGTAGACCCTAATGACTGACAGAAAAATAAAATTGTTTGCATCTCTTGTACATCTTCCTTTTCATGGTGTTAGATGATTGATGGTTTAAAAAATTAACATTTAAAATAAAAATTCTTGATGTGTTTTGGTTTTGCTTTCTTTCGATTCATTTTGTTTTGGGTTTTTTTTTTATTAAATATCTTCTTAATTTCTTATCAGCTTAATCAGTGGTATCATGTGCATACACAGAGAAAAAAAAACATCTTTGATAATTTGTTAAGCAGTAAAAGCTTTCTTATCAATTTCAGAACAAACCACTCTGCAATACTTACTTTCTCTACTCTCTCAAAATTCTTGGCTTTGAGCTAAAAATGAGAATAGAGCTTCATATAATATCATTATTAATAATATAAACATAAATACACACTTAAAAATATTTTTATTACAACATTTATAGTAACATAAAAGCATCCACCTTCACCAAGAAAATAACAAAATACTAATAATGACCATTGACAGACATTCTGTTGACTATCCTTTAGTCATCCCTATAATGAAAAGAGATGTGCTGTTATTTTTCAGCCATTATGAAAAGTATGGAAGGAATTTTATACTATTTTTGTTACTATTTATGGAAGAAGATCATATAAGTTTGTCTTATATACAAAGTTCATACCATTTTGATAAAAAGTCCATAATTTCTAGATCATTTTATAATTTTCAACCATAATTCAAGAAGCATATGTGATCAGACAACTGTTTTTTATCAAGTTGTTTTTTCCATTGTGAATTTTAAGATTGCAGATGATTAACATGATTTAGTTAGGTTTATGTTGGTTGTGTACAGCACAGTTATTTTACATCTCATTATCTTATTTTTAGAGAAACCTTGTATCAATTGAAATGTCACTATTACCTCTTGCTCTATGTAAATCCTCCAATATTTTCCAGAAGTAGGAAATTGAGTTACAAGCTGTTCGTAAACTGGTCTTGCAACCTCGATGGGTTTCATCTGAAATCACAAATACATTATACATGTACAATAATTTGTAAATGTTGGTCACAGATTTTGGATTGTAAATTTTAAAGTTGAAATTCAACAAGGAGTGTTCGCATAGCTTACTCAAATCTATTGACTCATTAGCTTATAGATATTCTAAAATATAGAGAAAATATGAGTATCATGTATTAGTATATCATTTTTGAGTTTTTTTTTAAATCATTTACACAGACTGCTACAGAATATCAACACAAATGTTTTCTGAATAAGTAAATACCTGAGAATCCCTGATTAAAACACTCCATGCTTCTGTGTCGTAGGACTGTGCTTTGATTCTCTTTTCTGCCTTCTTTAATTTATCGGGAATGTAACCCTAGAAATCATTTAAAAAAATCAAAAGAAAAGAATAACATGGAAAAGTTGACATTTCAAAATTTATATTTAAAAAGCTACCATAAGAAAGAATGCCGGGTAAGCATAGAACTTTATCATCATCAGCACTAGATTATAACAAACAAATGCATGTTATTGCCAGCTTGGTCCATATACATGTACATGTATGTACATGTATTTGTTGAAATAGTGTAATTGCTTAAAAATTAATATGCACAGGGGTGCTAAAGCCGAGTTGCAGCGTTTTACTAACCAAAACTTTAGCATAAGTTGTTACAGGCAATACATGTCAGTTTAATACGAAAATCTTAGAGTTTTTGTCAACAAGTCACTTTTTTAGTAATTTACTAACATTTTTGCTGACCTAAATCTTGAGTGGAAAATCCCCAAAATCACTAGGGTTTCTTCTCTTATGGTTAATAATAACCCAAAGTTTCTTAAAATTGGCTGAAAACGTTGCCTGGAACTACCCTTTAAAAGAAATTTTCTAAGATTTTTCTGCGGGTTGACAACTTTTTAAGTTATGGTCCGGTAACCACTAATTCAAGAAATTTTCTAACGTTTTTCTGTCGCTTTGACCTTGAAGAGATTTTCCCCAAAATCACTAGAATTCCTCCTCTTATGGTATGTAACAATATCCAAAAAATTCATTGAAACAACTTTTTGAGTTATGGTCCAGAAACCAATTGTTGACGCCGGCACACCCAGCCGCCTGTCATCATCATAACAATACCCTAGTTCAACTTCGTTGCAACTCGGCTAAAAATGCAGGGCAATATGATGGCCTTTCTTAAGTGTACAAATCGGCTAAAAATGCAGGGCAATATGATGGCCTTTCTTAAGTGTACAAAATTTTATCTAGATCTGACTAAGTTTTATAAGAATTACTTGCACCTGTACATACTTGAATAAAATAAATAAGTATAAATTCTTAAATTTTATAACATCTTGTATTGCCCTAAAATATTGTTGATTTAAAATTTTAATCTTAAATCTATGAGTTCACAATCAGCATTTCCACACTAACATGACTAATATTATTTAATGTACATGTATAATAATCAAGCAAATGGGTTTCTATAATCTTATATTTTTACAACATTTTTATTTTTATTTTATGTTGCATTATAAGGCAGTGTCTCCCTATCCCAGTCAGCCAGAACATGTAGCCTCTAAAGGCTTGCCGTCCCCGCTTCCGGGTTATCACAAAAATCGTTGATTTTAACGAAATAATACTGATGTATAATCAATACAAATATTTTTTTTTAAAAACTTTATTCAAGAAAATTTTATAGTTAAACATAATAATGAATTATTTGAAATAAAACAATCATGATCATAAGAACAATACATAAAAGAGCAAGATAAAAACCTGAGTTCATTTGATAAGAATAATTGTTGCATTAAACAGTCAGAGATCCCACTTAAACAAGTAAACAGAATTTTACTTCTTTAGGTAAACAAAAATTTACTTGTTTAAGTAAAGTATTTTTCTCTGAGCAAAAATTTACCTATACAAGTAAATTTGAAAAACTTTGAGCTCATTTTACTTGTTACACAATATTTTTACAATCAAACTGATAATTTTCTTTAAATGTTTACATCATCTGCTCTATGGTCCATTAAAAATTTCTGATGCGCATGGCTGTCTTCATGGTGCGCACGGCCTTTGAAAATTGCCCTCTTGGGACAATAAATGTTGATTATTTCTCAATTAACTGAAGATAACAGATAATCTCAGTCTGGTAAAGGTTGCTAATACTATTAGCCATATAAATAATCATGAATGAAAGTAAATTGCATGACTAGATAAAGATAATTAAGAAAAGAATGATTTTCTATCATTTTACTTGTACAAGTAAATTAGTGACAGTCAAAATAAGGGAGACAATTTTAACTCTTAAAAGTTTACCTATAGTATAGAAGATAAAATCTGTTTACTTGTACAAGTGGGATCTCTGACTAAATAATACAAAATTTTTCTTCTACTGTTTAATTGGCCACATTCAACATGTTGAATATTCTGCCAATGTGATCACAGCGCAAGAGGTAGGTTAATAAAAACATTTTATAACTTTTTTTTTGTATATTTTTAGCTAAGAAAAAACTATGTGCAAGACTTGTGGATTTAGTGTTGAATTACTGAGACAGCTGCCTCGAATGACTCAACTGAGTCACTCAGGACAGTGTCCAGAGGAAGGTTGTTCCAGTTTCATTTTGTTCGGGGAAAGAAGGATTGTTGACAGATTTGAAGATGTGACTGTGGAATTTGGAAGGAGAGGTGGTGCATGTGTCTAGTGAGCCGGTTTGGTTTAATAAGCCTATTCTCTGTGGGAACTGCAACTATTTCGTTTGATATTTTGTTTTTTGGACATTAAAACATTTTCCAGTCGTGTCAGGGCACAGGCACTTGGAGCATGGATTTCATATATGACCCCCCTTTTTTTCTAATACCCTTAACAAAATAAAATTTCGATAAACATGATTTAATTAGTCTTTTCTTGTCATTTCTAAACATACTATGTCAAAATATTGCTGTTTTATACTATCCAAAATTTTTACCCACTGGTATACATAAAGCGAAAAGGTATGCAACTCGACATTTTGAAATTTTGAAATATTTGCTCACCACTCGGGGAAAATCCCCGTCTGTATGTGAATCTGGGGTCTTGTCGCCGGAAAATTGGACGTAAACATGTCCTAAATAGACTTATTGTTCCGCCGATGAACCGTTTGCAACAACAATCAGCCGTTACGCGGTATAAAAGAAACGTGTTCGACTCGGAGTCGTGTGTTTCATGTCAAAATTCATAACCTAAGACGGAAGTAGAGTTAAAGGGGAGTAACTTCCGAATGGTTTACTTGAAAGGTATACGAAAAAATCCGAGAATTGCGAATATTTTCCCGTACTTTTAAAGGCGCATTTTAGGGCATTTTAAATTAATAAAATAAAATCGGTTATGTATGCAGATGTTTAAAGTTTTTTTTTGTTTTCATCACTTGATTAAAAACAAATTGCATATTATTAATGAAATAATCACATAAGCAGCTAATGCAATGCTATTTGGGTACATTTTTTTCACAGAAACTAGTGCTTTCTGTGGGGCTTAGCTTTCTGCCATCTGTACTCTGATATATTAAAGCTAAATTAGTTTTCAATATTCTCAGCTGTTCCTGCATCCCATGGGATGGGACTTACTAGTAGGCAAGACAGTTGTTCAGACAAACGCCTTTCATGTTACTTCATTTAATTTCTGCAGCTTTTGGGTTTGTTTGTTTGTTTTTTATTTTTATTTTTTTATCTTGAATTTGTTGATATTATTTATTTTTTTGTAGTCTATAGGGTATACTTAGGGTCTAGATTGGGGTATACGCACAGGACTGTCAACCTTCCCGATTATCCTGTTTTCATTTTATAAAGAACCAAGTTAAACATGACATATATCAGAGGAATTATCAAAACCCCTTTATTTGATTTCCAAAACTTGGCAGTCTTGAATTTATTACTTAAGATTTCTGGATAGGGTTTGGTTTTATATTCTTTCAATTTATTTATTATAAGCCATTTTAAATATATGATATGGTACATTGTATGTTAACAAACTTCAACAAGATCTCTTTTTTTAATATGAAGACTATTCAAAACAATTTATGATAAATATCATGCCAGGACCGCAAGTTGCAGTATAAAACAGCGGAGGTCAAAGGCATCATATATGCCCAAAAAATTAATATAAAAGCCCCAATTTTAATCATATCCATGCAACATTTTCGTTTTCCATTTAGATGATGCTCAGCATAGAAAGGTAGGTCAAAAATGCCTTACCATCAATCCACCTTATCTTATACTTTGATTAGTGGATAAGCCATTTACGTAATCCAAACTCAATAAGCTTTACTGACTTAAAACAAACAAGCAAATACACAAATGTGTATGTCAAAAACTATATCACAGTTTTTACAAAGATGGTTATATTATCCGTAGCTTAGTACAAGCCAGAAAGCAACAGAGACTAATGAATAGTATGCATTCCCATTGTTGATGTGCTTTATTTCTTTTTCAAATAATATTCCTTGATAAATTATCACTTCTTATGCATAATATGTATAGATAGACCGACATTAAATTATAAGGAAACCTACATGTTATGATTTTAAATACTTACATCGCAAAATTCAATAGGATATATCGTGGCATCATAGCAACGTCAGAAATAAAAAAGACCTGAATTTAGAAAGAGTAAGACAGATGAAAGACGGTCCAACTTTCGTGAATCTGTATGATGGACCTCGTTGTTGCTTGCAAAGATTTGCCACACTGACAGTATAAAAAGAACTGAACAAGACATACAATTTGTACACTGAGCCGACCGACGGACCGACAGACATTTGTTTGAAGATTAAAGAAATACTTTAATTACATCGCCATTGAGCGATAAATACGGATAACAAATTTATACCAATAAGCAATTGCTTTGTAACATTATTTAATGTTTATCAAATTTTTGAATAATTCATAAAATAAAGTACATTCAGTGTGCATTTTAGTTATGAATTTATGATGTGCAAATATTAAAAAAAAAAAACGACTAATATAAAGTTCATGCCACCAACAATAAAAGCATGCAACCAAGCCATGAGTTGATTTCGTCAGATAGGACGGGTTCACACTTTAGCCACATGAAAGATTTAAACGGAATTTTGAAGCAACAGTAATTCGCCTACAGTAATTCACTGAGAACAAGTGTCTGTATTTGCCAGTTCTCACTGCATGCAGCTCAGTAAGCAATAAGACCTAAGTACTAAACTTAGGTCTAAGTACTAAACTTTAAAAGAAACTGACACCATTTTATTAACCCTATTAATAATAATAACCTGAAAAGACATAAACTTTTTCTCATTCTCGTTTTTCTTTCTATATGTATTCTTTTAATATTTAATCTGGAGAATTTGGTAAGCCTGCCTTTGCAGTTTTCAGCCCTTGTGTGTTAAGAGCCGGGGTTAAGTGTATAGGGTACAACTTTATACACGTATTCGGATAAGGGTTATAAACGTATTCTGGAAAGTGTCTGCAAATTCATGTGACAACAGCTGGAAATAGGCAGGTTCAAAAGGTACTTAGAACCCCTTCCTAATCTAACTTGGTCATCCATATGAAATATGAAACCTGTGGTAAAATGACATGAAATAAAGGCTTTGAGAAATCTTTATTATGTTTACTTGAACTTTTTTAAATTGCCCAGGTTGAATAAACTTCACAACAACAAAAAACAGACATTATAATCGTCATTACAATTTAAAATATTCAAATCACTGCATGATTAAACTATTGAACATTGTCAGTTGCTAAATTTTATCTAAAACTTAATTTTTCAGCTTATTCACCATTATCCTAAAAGTATGGGAAAATATTCGCAATTCTCGGATTTTTTCGTATACCTTTCAAGTAAACCATTCGGAAGTTACTCCCCTTTAACTCTACTTCCGTCTTAGGTTATGAATTTTGACATGAAACACACGACTCCGAGTCGAACACGTTTCTTTTATACCGCGTAACGGCTGATTGTTGTTGCAAACGGTTCATCGGCGGAACAATAAGTCTATTTAGGACATGTTTACGTCCAATTTTCCGGCGACAAGACCCCAGATTCACATACAGACGGGGATTTTCCCCGAGTGGTGAGCAAATATTTCAAAATTTCAAAATGTCGAGTTGCATACCTTTTCGCTTTATGTATACCAGTGGGTAAAAATTTTGGATAGTATAAAACAGCAATATTTTGACATAGTATGTTTAGAAATGACAAGAAAAGACTAATTAAATCATGTTTATCGAAATTTTATTTTGTTAAGGGTATTAGAAAAAAAGGGGGGTCATATATGAAATCCATGCTCCAAGTGCCTGTGTGTCAGGGAACATATTTTGACTCAAAAGTTCTATTTTTTACTTGTGAATAAAGTGTGATGCAAGGATCAATACCTCAGACATGATGTTTGATTGAATCAAGTTGAGCTAAAATTTGGTTTGAATTGTCATGCTAATCGATTTGGTTAGAATACATTATTTCAAAATATAATTTTTCACTCAGCATTTTGCTTTTTCGGTTGAGATCTGTCCATGCTTCGTCTTCATTTGTAAGAAATGATTTCATTGGCCGATGAGCAATATGCGACTCGTCCCAAGCAATATGCTTCGCCCCATCTTTAACTGTCTTTCAATCTGATTTCGGAACTCCTCTAGACTTTGCCTTTAAATATTGAAGATTTTTTTTGCACACTGACCCCTACTTTTTATGATATTTGATTGATTATATAGACCTTAACAACCAACTGTATAACATTTCTTGAAATTCTTGATACAACTTCATGGTTTTTAAGGCCAAAAACGTCACAATGTTAAATTATGTAAAATCTAGAGGAGTCTGATTTCCCGCCAAATTTTTTATGTCATTTATCTCGAAAACGAGCACACCGACTATAAGAGTCATAAGAATCCAACACCGGTGTTAGGGCAAGATAAGGAAATCTCCAACATCCCGAGGGTAAGAGGGTAAACTATCATTTCCTTTTTGCTATTTGATTAAGTAAACAATTATCTTTCATTTCCACCACATATCATAAAATCTTTTATATAACTGAAAAGTTCAGGAGTGACCATCCTTAACCCAAAT
Organism: Arcuatula senhousia; assembly: GCA_963971305.1. NCBI lineage: Eukaryota > Metazoa > Mollusca > Bivalvia > Mytilida > Mytilidae > Arcuatula > Arcuatula senhousia. The sequence goes on from OZ020309.1 coordinate 62,467,753, forward strand.
ACCCTAGAACTAAATTGTTTTGGGGCTGTATAGTCACATAGTAGCATATTACATCTGGATCTACAGGCTACTCATTAAACATCAATATGCTGATGGGTAAAAGAAGCGGCGCATGCCGGAAAATAAAAAAAATAAAAGTCATAAATTGTGAAACAAGTTGCTATACCAACTGACATAGACATGTACATTAATATGCAGGTCTATGCAACTGACTACCTGGTACCATACTTAACTTGCACCAAAGGGCACTCTCAAAGATACCAAGCTCCATATGCAGACCATATGAAAGAACCAGCATGTAGCGGCACTCTTTTTTCCGGACACCAAATCAGCCTATATGCCATTGGAACAGTCTTCATGAGCCATTATACAAGCTCATTCTAACAAGGTTTGACTGCCATCACGACATAGAGAAGCACTGTGATTTTAATTACACTTTAAATAGTTTATTTTAACTCACGTATAGTTTTGGACGCGTTCCTTGCACATGCTACGCACTGAGTATGACAATCACCAAATGGAAGATGCGCCTGGAAGATGATGATGATGATGAATTTAGTGAAAGAAACAAACACCGAACATGCATTGATAAAAATTAGTAATTGCCCTTTTCTGTATTTTGAATAAGATAAGATCAACTATTAGTGTTAAGAATGTGTAGAGGAATGAGTAAGCAACTGCAAGGAGGAGCGTGTTCCATAATTTAATCGCTCTTGGAAAGAATAAATTTGTGCATGATAGTTTGTCCCGGGGAGAGAATGATAGCAGGAGTTTGTGGTCTCTTGTCGGTATCATATATTGAAGTGGAATTATGATGCAAGCTAGATTGTGTAGAATATTATAAAGGCGGCCGGATTGTTACTGACATGACTGATGTTAGGTTTTGTCTTTGTTGTAATCAAGGAATTAAATAAATCTATCTAATTCCTTGTTGTAATGTTGCCATTTAAGTTGTTGGAGCTCAGCATGGCGTTATGGCTGTTTTGATAGCGATATTGGTTAAGAGTGTAATGTGCTGGTCTTCTTTGTGTCATTTCTAGCTTATTTTTAAGTTGTTTTTGCCATGGATCCTCTATGATGTTGTAGTTTTCAAGTTTTTGGTCTTATGTAAGTCTTATATGCTGTTTCTTTTGTTTTGATGTTGTTTGTTTTGATGTTCCTTTTGATGAATTTAAGGGATGCATTGGCTTTTATGGACCATTTATTGACCAATTTCTATCTCCCGTGGTAAATTATGTGACAAATATCATCATAAACAATGGTCAAAATAAAACCTATATCGAATGAAACTTTGCATTTCAGATGTTTTTTTCATTTTTCTGAAAGCACCGGTCTATAAAAAGAAAAGACTTTGACAAATCGGAGACATTGTTCAAAGATTGACTGGTCCTGACTGGGTGACATGATGATTTCAAAAGAAAAGTCAGTAAGATTTTCACTGTTATCTAGGACAGCAAAGCACAACACCGGGCCGTTGTGAATCACAAATACTGGATATTGAGATGATCGTCTCTGTCACTGACATTTTCAAAAAGCCAACTGATATTAAACAATCACGACTCACTTCCTCTGACATAATTTTGAGGTTAATATCGAATGAACAGTTACTACTGCCTTTCAGATGTTTATCATTTTATAAATGTATCTCTGTCTCTGGCTATACTTCATGTAAGTCTGGCATGTAACAATGTTTCCATAAAAATATGTTTTATTGACCATGGTCTTTACTTTTAATTTAATCTCTGCAGGTTTGTAACTTGGTTTTGGGAGTCTTGGTGGCGATAGTTGATAGATATCATCGGCTATGTCTAAATCGTCCAGAAATGATTGTAATGTCCTCTTTATTCCCATCGGGGAGTCTCACCCAGTCAATGACACTAAGAAAGAGAAGAGGGTAAGCATCCTTGCTTGACGTCAGGTGACACGGAAAAAGGGTCTTTAAGGTTTCCTGCATGGAATCTATAATAACTTTGTTGTATAATGAATATTATCTTCCCTGGTATTCCATAGTTTCTAAGGATGATCCACAGTACTTGATGGTCAATACTGTCAAACGCCTTCTCAAAGTATAAAGGTCGGATAAGATAAGATAAGATCATTTAATACAAGATAATACAAAAGACCTGTTTTATCGGTTAATGACAAATGGAAACTATGATTTTAACTGTAAATTAGCAGATTTTTGTGCAAGTACTATTTGACAAAAGACAACACTATAACATATGATGTGATGCATTAATACCTTTTTTTTAATTTAACACTCATATGTTCTTTGTAATGTTTGTAATCAATAATCTACTGTAACAGTTCTGCATTGTAATGTTATGTAATTTGGTGATTGTTATCGATGCTCTATACAGGGCCCTATGATTGGTAATAAAGATAAAGGTCGGATAAAAAGAGGTCTGCAATTCAATGAATGATGATTGTTAGGGTGGCGTCTTAATCTTTGCATGATTTATCAAGCCAAAAAGCAAAATATGGGAAAACTGGACCCATAAGAAAACGACCATCACCATATTAAAAGGATTAAACTTTAAAGATTTAAAACTGTTTTGAGCATGAATGTGAAATAAAATTCAATTATTAATAAATTTGGAACATGGATTTAATTTCATTTCAAAGTAAGTCATTTAATTATGTTTTAGGCGTGGGTTAACTTGTCAATCAAGGTCATAACAATTTTACTGAAAGGCATTGGTCAATCTTCCTAGCCTCGTTTCAATTTCTACATATCTATACCTCGTACCTTGGTGGAATTCAGTCAAAACCTCTGCAACTAAAATGGCACGCAGATATAACAAAAAATCAAAACTTAGTAAAAACATAAAGAGCAAAATAAAACTCAATGCTCTTTAATATACAAAAGAGAAATGAAACAAAAACTAGAATAAAAACAAACAAAATAGAACAGGCAAAACTGTTCGTTAGAAACTTTTCAAGTCATGCACTGAATGATAACGAAACTTTAGTTCTAGCAAAAGGGGTAAAATTCATACCAACCCCCGGAACTTACAACTGCAAACGCAAACTAATGAGAGATTTTGAAGAATACTCACGACGAATGAGATGTAAATTCTTGTACGAAAACTCTAAACCTTTTATTAAACATCCATTTTACCAAAATACAAATTATAATCCATTATACTCATGTGAAGATTTGGAAAACTATTTATTTTGTACAAAATTCGAAATAAGTAAACTTGAAGTTTTAAAACAAAGAAAAAATATTACTCATGCAGAAATGGCTGCGCTTAACGAGCTTACACTATTTTAACACGAAAATATTGTAATTAGAAAGGCAGATAAATGTTCTACACTCTGCATATTAAATAAAACCAATTACATATCAGAGGGTCTACGACACCTTGAAAATGATACGTTTTATGAAAAAATTGAAAATCCCAAAGTCAAAGAAATAACCGCATACATTTCAAATGTTTTGACCGAACTACACACGAATAAAAAAATAGATGATTTGTCATACCAATCTATGACAATCAATTTAAATGAAGAAAAGCTGGGAAAATTCTTTCTTCTTCCAAAAATTCACAAAATTCCAAATGACATTTTAGAAGAAATGACAATAAATGAAGAATTAAGAACAAATTACATAATTCCAGGAAGACCAATTGTTTCATTATGCGGAACACCATTACATAATGTAGCTCATTTTATTGATTATTTTCTTGTGAGCATAGTTCAAAGCAGAGATCGATATTTAAAAGACACAAAACATTTAATTCAAATAATCGAAAATCTACATCTTCCTGAAGATGTTTACTTAGTTACTTTTGACGCATCAAACATGTACACAATGTTTGAAAGCAATGAAATTTTAGAAGCCACTAACAGAGCTTTGAACGAAATAGATACATCTACCCTACAAATACCTATGCCTCCAAGATCTAAACTAATGGAGTTATTGAAAATTATCGTAGAAAACAATGAATTTACATTTGAAGGAAAAATATACAGACAAAAAATAGGAGTTCCCATGGGCGGAGCAGCCTCGGCAGAACTAGCCGATATAAGAATGTACGAAATTGTTGAAAGAATATTAAGATATTTTAAATATACAAAAAATATTATTCTTTGCAAAAGATTCCGCGATGATGCTATTAATCTATGAATTTTTTGAATTAGCAAATCGAATTCATAAGCATCTAAAATTTACATATGAAATATCACGCTGTGAAATAACATTTCTAGATACAACAATTTATAAAGGTAGAAGATTCGAAACATGTGGTATATTAGATATTAAAACATTTACTAAAAAAACAGATACATTTCAATACTTAGACAGATCTAGTTCACATCCAAAAAGTGTGTTTAAAGGATTTGTAAAAGGCGAGATAATACGCCACATTCGTAATACAAGTGATACGAATGAATTAAAAAAAAATACTAGAATTGTTTAGAATGAGATTACTAAATAGAGGATATAAAGCTGAAGAAATAGAAACAATAATGAATGAAACAAAACATTTTAAACGAAAGGATTTACTTAAAACTAAACAAAAACATAAATCGAACACTTTAGTTTTTGTTACAACTTTCAACCCAGCAATCAGACAATTATTGAAACATTGGAAAGAATTAGATAAAAACAACAGATGTCAAACACTCTTTACTGATAAACCAATAATAGCGTACCGGCGAAATAGAAATATTGCTGATTTAACTTCAAAATAAGATGTCAAACGATGAATAAATCACATGATAACTATTGCATGTCAGAGGAATGCAGATTAAGTAAATATGCAAAGAAAGAAAAATTTAGCATCATCATAAAGTGAAAAGGAAACTCTTATTATTTAAAATAGTACACGTAATTGTATTTGAAATAAATATATATAAAGAAACAAATGAAAGTGAAAAGAAAACTTTCAAACAAAAATATTTATAATGAAAAAAGGACATTTTAGAGTGAATAGAAAACTTTAATAATTCAGTATTTGAAATATATATATATAAAGGAACAAATATTTATAATGAAAAAAGTACATTTTAGAGTGAATAGAAAACTCTAATAATTCAGTATTTGAAATAAATATATATAAAGGAACAAATGAAAGTGAAAAGAAAACTTTCAAACAAAAATATTTATAATGAAAAAAGTACATCTTAGAGTGAATATAAAACTCTAATAATTCATCTTTCACTGTAAATCTAATTGAAAGTATAAAAAAAAACTTTCAAATTAAAAAAATCTTTAAAAAATATACAAGTGCAAACAACTGGTGTATGGTCCGACAATTATAATTCTTAGTAACGCTGACCACTGACGAGACCTGGCGTTTAAAAAATAGAGGTCGAAACACCAAATAATAAAGATGAAAAATAAAATTAAATGGTATTTTTACAAACACATATACTATAAATTATTTCGAGTGTTTGTGCTGATATCGGCTTGGGTGAGATTTGGCGATTTAATTTATAATATAAAAGGGCTATATTGCAATCACCTTGTCCGTCCGTCCGTCTGTCCGTCCGGTTCAATTTCTCTGCTTCTACTGGATGGATTGCATGTTACAAATTTGGTACACAGCTTCAGCATGATGAGTTATACAATTCCTCCTTTTTCCAGGTCCGTCCATCATCTACTTTCTGTTTTCCGAGCCGACTTAGACTTTTTAGGGTAAACAATTTGAAATGTGAAATTTTTCGTAACAGATTTCTCAGCTTCTACTGGATGGATTGGTTTCAAATTTGGTACACAGCTTCAGCCTGATAAGTTATACCGTGCCCCCCTTTCCAAGTCAGTTGATCATCTGCTTCCTGTTTTCCGAGCTGACTTAGACTCTTTATGGGTCAAAAATAGACAATTTTTCGTAACAGATTTCTCGGCTTCTACAGAAGGGATTGATTTCAAATTCGATATACTGCTTTAGCATGATGAGTTGTACTGTGCATCCCCTTTCCAGGTCAGTCAGTCATCTACTTCCTGTTTTCTGAATGGTCGAGTGGGGGTATGCTTAGCACGACTAAGTGCAACCCCTTGTTAATGGTTGCTTGTAATTTTCCCTGTGTTAATGTTTATCTTATCTCTCTTTACTATGTTTGGTGGGTTTGCAGGAGGAGGCCGATTTAAATCCTCTTGAAAATGTTCTTGCAATCTTTTCAGTTGTTCCTTTGGTTTTGTAAAATTTATACTGTGTCTTTAAGCATTTAGGCTGGTTTTGTATGTATTACCACTAAGTAGTCTGGTTGTATTGTAACAGGACTTCAATAGAATAGAAAATAATGAGATATGGAATAAGTGTACGCGATACAGCCCACAATTAAGCGGCAATTTAGAAAAACCACAATGGACAACCGCCAACAGCCTTCAACGAGGCCATTTGGCACTGCTCGCGGTTCTGCAATTGGCCCATGGTCTAAATAAAATGCATATAATTCGAATCCAGTCCTGAAATAGTCACAGATAGACCCCTTTCTTAAACAAGGAACAGAAAACATAAAAAGGACAAGTACAAACGAAAGCTTTGTCAAAGATTCCTGGCTTAGGACAGGCACATATATAATATGTGGCGGGGTTAAACTAGTTTTTTTGGCTCAACCTCCCCTCTATCAATATTCCTAGACAAAGCACAAAAACTAAACTTTTGCTTTCCTGCTTTGTTTGCCAGATGTTATACATAGTCTCTTATCTTGTTTGCATCTCTTTTTTACCTCCTTGTCTTTCTCGTTGTATAGGTTTTTCTTCTTATGCTGTACATATCATAAGGTTTCTTCACACGTTGTAATCAGTGCGTCCTTAGTTCGTTCCAAAATATTTACGATAGTATTATCTTCAGCTCCAAAGTCTTCAAAAGCTGTGAACCTGTTTTGGAGGTTAAGTTGGAAGCTTTCTCTTACTGTTTGGTCTTTGAACTTTCTTAAATGTATTGAACTTTTTTCTTTCGATTTCAACTTTTTTTCTGAGCTAGGAGTTTCATTTGTACTTTCCAACTATAAGATGGTGATCTTAGGCTACATCTTATAAAGATATCTTATAAATATGAATAATTTGATATCTAATTAAAAGTTTGTCTCTCTGCTTTGGACACGAGGAGGAACACTATTTGTTTAAAAAAAATAAAAGTGTTTCCTTAAGCACCGTCCCTTGGTGTCCATAGCTGAGAGATGAATATTTCCATGGATATCTATATCATTAACATACTGTACATCTATTCTTATTCTTAATTTCATATAGTCAACCATGCTTGTTCCACACAAACACACACGTATGCATTCTATATTTTGTATAACAATTAGATGCTACTGTCTTAAATCATAAATGTTAATTGTCATTGCCACAGGCGTTTGGGTCCAGGATTTTATTTCATTATAAATAATGTGTACATAAAATTTTTCATCTCGTCTCTATATAGAGACCGGATGAAAATTTGTATATAAACGTTATTCATTATAAAATGAAATCCTGGACCCAAACGCCTGTGGTCATTGCCTGCAAAGGTCCTTGATTGGCTTAATAAAATAATGTCTATAAACTTTATGAAGATATCTTATAAACTTTATGAGATATCTTATAAAGTATATGAGATATCTCATAAAGTTTATGAGATATCTATTAAGAGGAATACTATAAACACACTATGCCATGTTGGTACTCTATAAAATGTTATTTCCCGTGCCGGGTACTGTTATTTCCCCAATTGTGCATCACGTGGTTTTCTTATATTGATTACCGACACCCAAATTTAAAGATTCTGAAGCAAAACGGTATTGCTAAGCTGTAAAATGGAAAGTATATTACTTTTATGAACATTTCAAATCAAACCTTTAAAAAATTGAAAAGTAAAAATGTCTGTGTAAACTTTTCTTTGATATTTCTTGCTGGAAAATTAGCACATTAACTGAAATATTTGATTGATTGTCGAACCATCTTATCCTGCCACTGGACTATTGTCACAGGCACTTTTGTTTGAAAAAAAAATCGACAGGTGGGGTAAAAATAACAATAAGAGATTTTAAACTAAAACCTGAAGTCTTCCAGTACCTCCCCGTGGTGGAAGACGGGCTCTGCATCCATCGATAACAAAGGACCAGTCAGCCGTAGAACCTTTAATTTGAGATTAGCACAACCATTAAGGTCATGCAAATGCAATGCTTTTATTGTGTGGTCTACATGTATTTTTAAAAGCAATGCAACGATTGATTTTGCCGCGAATTCGCAGGTTTTTCTTAGTATTATATATATTCAAGTGGGTTGAGCCAAATTACGGATTTCATAACAAATGTTTAAGTTGGCGGAGCAAACGAACAAAATTGATATGTTTCAAGTTCGTTCTTTATTTTAGTGCTTAGATTTACATAGGCGGATCCAGGGGGGGGGGGCTGGGGGCCCGCCCCCCCTTTTGGCAAAAAAAAATGGTTGAATATGTAGGAAATCAAGGAAGCATGACTGCCAAAGCGGGTCCCCTCTTAGGCCAGTCAGTGGGCCCCCTCTTTTCAGGATCTCTGGTTCCGCCTCTGATTTAGCTCTGCTTTTTAACGCTTTAGCGCTTTGATTATTGTTTGTTATTTGTGTGCTTAATATGTTTGATGGGTCATTTAGCAGGTAGGATTCTTTAACCAGGAATCTAGGCAAATTAAAGCCCATCTTGTCCAGACTGATTGGGGATGTTTTGTAAATATTTCTAGCACAGGTTTTGTACCAATGTAATTATTGTTAGGTACCAAGCAGCGAACCTGGGTAACATTGCAGTGAGGGTACACGACACAAGAATTTGCCCTATCTAGCTGCCTTACTCTGCGTATCACAATAAGGGTAATACGTATAGTATAAGGGCTTCAGGGCATGCATTAAGGGTCTCCCCCGTATGAAATTCTGTTTATAACCCATGACCTGCATGCTAACTATTTTTACTACCAGCAATATAGATCGATGATTTGAACCCAATAATCCGCCCATTACTCGAAAGTTTCATGACATAAAATTGTCGACATGAGAAATCGAAAGATAAAGGGTACTGGAGTTTGAACAACTCCAAACAGAGTTTTGTTTATTTGTTATGTTGTGCTGATGTTTTTTCGTGGTTTTTTTTTTTTTTTTTTTTTTTTTTTTTTTTTTATATATATATATATATATTATACTGATTTTGTTTCAGCATTTTTTCTTACGACATTTGAATGCCCGATTTAGTACTCCTTAGCTTCTGTCGTATTCACATTTCAGAATTGTTTTTTAATCAAGCATTAACCAATTGTGGTCACCGTTTACTTTCTTAATGAAAGACAGTGATTGTCTTTTATTTTACCTTTTTGGTCTTTTTAGATTTTTTCCATCATCTGAACAATTTGCAAAAAAAAGCAATGATCAGCTAAATCAGGTTTTATGTCGCACCAAACCTTCCTTTTCCATTGCGATCTTTAACTTTTAAAAATTTGTAGAAATTTGTGATTGTTGTGTCATTTTTAGGTTCAATGGACAAAATTCACACCCAAATCATCAAGTCCTTCAACCAAATGATTTACTCAGAAAGTGATCTGGACTTTTAATTGGCAGTAATGCCACAGGCGTTTGGGCCCAGGGATTTATTTTTCTTATCGTGTGTATATATATAAAAAAAAATGACCATCGCTATATTACTATAATAGTATATAGACGAGATGGAAATTTTATATACACGTTATTTATAATAATAAAAAAGTTCCTAGACACAAACGCCTGTGAGTAACGCCAAAAAAAATATGTTTAAACTGAATTTAGTCTATATATATCTTATGTATGCAAAAGTATTATCGTTGTTTTAAAATATAGACCGATAATCATGGCAATTCCTGGTAAGCAATCTATTTCCCTTTTCTAAAATATATATACCTCGAAGCAACATGTAAGTTACTTCCTTCACTGTTTTGTATTACATGAACGTTAAAGTTTGTATGATTCATCTGTTAAATTTTAATCACTATTTTAATTTTTGCATCTTACTTACATAGATTTTCTACTTTTACTTTTGGTCCACGGTCATTACCAGCTTAAAACACTGTAAAAAAACAGTGGCGGATCCAGAAATTTTGAAAAAGGAGACCCATTGATTGGCAAAGGGGGGGACACGCCTCAATGAATTCCTATAAGTGGCATGCATAGCATGCTAGGCGGGGTTGCCGTAAGGAGTCCTAGAGACTTTTTTCACTTACTGTTATATTATCCTAAGCCGCGCCTTTACTCAGTATATTAACTATAAAAAGTTGTTTGAACTGTGTTGTACACACGATTTACGTGCAATTTACTCAGACATTGGCGAATGGATGATTTGTTGCATCCCTTAAACTGAGTAATTCTTGATACCGTATCATATATATATTATTATTACAAATAAAAGAATATACACATTCGTACTTAAAGTGCAACTAAAACGGTCATAACAACTTAATCTTATTTAACAGTGTTTATTTTTCTAAGATCAATGCAAAAAATCCGGTCAAAATCCGTTGACAAATAACGGATATATGAGTGTTTGAAGTGCAAAATTTCGCACCTTTCAAAATCTAATCAACGATATTTCCGGAAAAGAATTATGTGCGAGCTAAACCGGAAGTGACGCACAAGGGGGAACCGAAATCGTTTGCTAGTATAGTAGGAATGTGTTTTTTGAAAGGGGATATTAAAGATATCCGCAATAAAATATAAATAATTTCGGTGGCAATTTAAATAAGAATTACCCAACGAATACATATACACATTTCCAGTTTTTAACAATACATTTAACACCAAATAATATTTTAAAAAGGTAGGCCGTCACAAGAATGAAGTTTAGACCTTTTAAGATTTGTATAAAATGTTAAATCAAGGAATTAAAGTACTCCAATTCCTTGGTTAAATCCTATGATTTAAGCAATTATGATTGTCAGATTTCCACAAAATTGAAAGTTTTTACTGCAGCAATCAGTACACATACATGATGCAATCAAAGGAACGTATCTATTTTAAACAGTTGTGTTGTCTTTATGGTCCAAAGTGTTAATTTAAATCATATATGTCTAATATGCAGGCCTATGTCGGAATTGGACGGTTTCAGGATTCCAGTCCTTATGATAATTACCTTAATTATTAACCCATGCTGAGTATGAACTACCTTTTGCGACGAACAAACAAACACAGGTGTGAAGTTAAACGAAATTAGACAACCAATATGTCACCATAGGGGGGCAATTAACAATTTGGGGACAAGTTATATCAAACTCGAGCATCTTCTCAAATTCAGTCGTATTATCGTATTGAAATAGAAACATAATAAAATAAACCATAGAATAAAATAAAATAAAATAAATAAATTCCTTGAGTCCACAGTATTTGCAATAAATGGCTTCATACTGTTGGTGGGCATATAATGTTCATAGTTAGTGTCTAAAATTTTATTACGTTTACAGTAAAATAAAACATGTTAAAAACATCACGCATATCCTAGAGCATAGTCCTTTGGTGCCCTCTGCAAACAGACAAAGTAAAATTTAGAAGTTGTTCAATATATTTAATTAGTAAAAAGTATCCATTTCTTTTGTTATTAAAATAACATCAGATCATCATGATTGATTTTCTCTTCTAAAACTTCTCTGGGCTGTGGTTTTGCCATATACAAAGTAAACACAAATATGTACTATGCTTATTTATTATCTTTAATTAGTATAGTTGTAAACAATAATACAAACACATCACATTGTGTATTCATTTTTTTTTACTTAATTATCTTGTTATTCTAATGTTACTGTATAGTTCTGGTCTGTCTTTGTCAAATTTTTTATATGTTATATGCCACCAGTGGGACCAAATTAGACAAATAAAGAATTGAATTGAATCATAATGCTTCACCTCGTAACATTTGGTACGGACGAACGAACAGGTGGATGCGCCCAAACACTAATATGCAATACGTTCGTAGATGGGCATACACATTTCGCCCGCTTGCAGCTTATCTTTTTCATGAATTGTCCGACGAACTATGAATTATTTGGCGTGGCCTCATCTGTCAAACTTTCCTAAAAATCCACCATTAAACTAAAAATGTGTGTATGAGTCACAGATGGCCCTCCCGTGCTTAAAATGTAGCAGAGTTATGGACCTTAACCTAGAACTTAACCAAAGTCGTTCATGCTTACAATAAAGGTCACTGCGACTTACTAGAGGATGGTGTAGTGCTACCCAAGACGCATCTAGTGGTGGAATATCATTGACCCTAAACATCTAGTATCCGAGTTATTGACCTCAATCAAGAACTTAAGCAAAGTGTTACGGACGTATGTACGGACGGACAAGGGTAAAACTATATGGCCGATCCACATACGTGGTCGGGCCATAAAAGTAGCGAGAACAGACAAACGGGTACACGTCTATGCTAGAGTATAGGAATCCATGAAATAATGTTGAATTAGTGAATGCCAAAATGCTAATCTAATTATAACTTGTGATGTCTAAGCTTCCTGTAAATTAATGTGTCGGTTACACCGAAAATATCTGAAAGCCAAGGAAATTTAGAATGGACACACACGTGTCTGTGCTTCTTCCTCAAAACTTCATTTCATGCAACAGATAATCAGTATCATTAAAAAAGAATAAGATTCGAGGAATAAGCTTCTATTATTAAATTACGATTTTCTTTCTACAATTCAACAATTATCACGATTATACTGAATAAAGTTTTGGTGATTAAACATATATTTTACATGTTTTATATAACATATTTCATTTCTGGATGCATTAATTATCATTTCATTACTAATAAATTGTAAAGATAAACTACCGTTTGCTATTGTAACTAGTGTAAACAAATTTATCGGTTCCCCCTCTGACGTTGCACAATCAGTGGAATTAGTTACGCGAAAGCGGAAATTATAAAGGTGAGATTTTAAGAAATTAACACTAAATTGACAATATCTTTGTTATTTGTCATCGGAATCAAGTCGGGTTTTTTGCTTTGATCTTAGAAAATTAAGATCTATAAAATGAAATAAAGTTGTTATAGGCGTTTTAGTTGCACTTTAACAAGCATGTACCCTCTTTCCGTGGTTCAGTGTACCATGCAGAGCCCCGACACACATTAATTAAAATCTCTTTAGATACATGTATATATATGCCGATGCATCTCAGCCTTTAGATTTTGTGCAAATCTTAAGATTGTAATTTTTAATGTCTATATTTTAAATATGTACTGGGTCCATTCTTATATATATGGATAATAAATTCTTCTTCTCTACTATAGACTTGAAGTGATTCAGAAGTATTCTTTTCAAAAGAAACATAGAAGACCGTAGTCTGGAGAACGTAGTGACAGTAAGTATTGACTCAACCGAGAACGCAACAAAAGAACACCAAATATTATGGAATAATTATATAAAATCTATATATAATCTGTTATAATAATAAAAACCATGATAATATATGTCCATATATATGCTCTTTTATATTTACACGGAACGAGAGACTGTGATAATCTGAAAACTGTATGAGAGACCATATATATATATATATACTCGTGGAAGAAGCAGAGGTACCAATGGGGTATCCGAATATCAAAAGTCCGAAAGGGCAGAGACAAAATCAGTAAACACCAACAAGAACGGGACAAAAACAGACAACATGTCAACATGGAAACACAAAATAACTGAATATCAATCAACAACGCGAACTCCAGTCGAAACAAAAGTGAACTCAGGTGCTCCGGAAGAGTAAGCAGTTACTGCTTGCTATAGCACACCCGTCGCGTTGCCAATAGTCCATTCAAATCAAATCAAATCAGATCCGGTAAAGGAAGACAAACCAAAACCCTATGACAAACCAACATCTGCACTCATCTGAGAGATCGAAATCCCATATTTGTCTATAAGTGCATTATGTCTTGAGTGAAGACAGTAACCGAGGAGCAACATAACCTTGTGTGAGCAATTTTTGCGTCAGACGTGTCGCTCTGCTAAGGAAATCGATGTTAGTCCCGCACGCTCTGGAGTAACGAATCAGAGATTGAGATACGTAAACTCCATAAGCTGGAGCGGACGGAATGTTGCTACACAAGAAGGGAAAGTTGACGATTGGAAAGTTGAAGTCATCACGTTTGTCATAGAGCCTTGTTGAAAGTCTTCCTTGAGAGTCAATTTCTAAATAATTTCAAATTCAAATTCAAATTATTTTATTTGAAAGAAATCCACAAAAGGATTGTCCTCAAACAACAGACATTACAAAAACATACAATCAATAAAGAATATATAAATATGAAGTATCATAATGTTTACTTACGACTGAGGAGGAACCTGATTTAATACATCTGAAGCAGACTTCCTAGAATCCGTTGTGTCCTTTATCTCAAGCTCCTGGGTATATATGAGATGGAGAAAGTCACCAAATCGAGAATTGTTTAGTGAAAGGACATCATCAATATAACGGAACGTGAGGTTGAAAGATAGAGCTAGTCATGGACACAAGAAACGTTACATATTTGAATACTGAAGGCGATTTGTAAAATAATATAAAACTATATGATAATTGACTGAAATCAAAAGAAATGGCATAATGGTATCCGACAAAGAAAAATGATCATGAATTGAACTTAATTGTCCCTAATTCTAAGCATTAGGCAATTCACAAAAATTATTCGGGTTAACTCGTAACCTGTAAAAATATGAAATGACTAAGAAGACTATTAGAGAACCTTTAAATAATTCATTCTGGCAGCAGTAGTGATGGAAATTGAGATTTTAAAGAATTCTTGTTGATTTAAATACCGCTTCTGGTTGCGGTTGGATACCTTGAAATACCCAGTAACCAGAAACACTTTCGTATCCGAATGATTTTTTGTTACGAATCTCCCCAATGCTAAAGAAAAAACGAACGGAACAAGAATTTGGTGTTCGAAATCATCTCTTCGAATGAAAATTAACATTCACACTCCCCGCCTGACCATATCAACTTTCTGTAAAAATGTTTTAGACAATTGGTGTTTAACCTGTTGTGTTTTTCTTTCAAATCAATACACAAGGGGCATAAAATTTGACTGCATTTCGGACAAAAAGATTAAATCTTCGATACAAATTTTCAAATTCATTGGTTTTAAAGAAAATCAAATGGCGGCTGCTTTTCTCACCATTTTCAACAAATTTTCCACGAGAAACCTCGGTAAGTATACGGTTTTTGACATTTAAACAAGAAAATAACCTAAATTTTAAATGTTTCTGATTGGCATTAATTTTCGGGGTTTTACGTTTCTTTTGACCACATGCATTTATATTGAACATGCTTGGTTAATTTACTTTCATTTGTTTGGTATTCATATCATTTCCTTATATATATTCAAATTCAAATTTTGTATTGCAGTTACACCCTTATGGGTCAAAGCAATTACAAATATAAAGCAATAACAAATATATAATACATGGAATATACATACAATTAAAGGGGGGGGGCAAGGGGGTTAGCTGTTCCTGTGTTATTGGCTTAAATTGGTTCTCTGTTAGCTGTTATTGCAGATATCAGATTTAATGTTAACTGTTATTGCCCAGTTCTGTGTTAACTGTTATTGAAGAAATTCAGTTTACTGTTACCTGTTATTGAATAATATAATTTTATGTTATCTGTTATTAAAAATAGTATGTTAGCTAAATTGAAATGGTCAGTCCAAAAATATCAATTCTCTGTTATCTGTTATTGTGAAAATCAATTCCCTGTTAAGGTGTTATTGGACCCCCCCTTGACCCCCCTCATTAAAAATCATTTTAATACCTTACAAGATTTGTTTTAAACTTGCATGGTCTTGCATGTACAATAGTGTATGTTTTAACCGATGTGGACCTTATTTTCGCAGTTTGAACAAGGGAGTCGCTTTGTAAAGTCCTTGACACATGTATCATAATACAAAAGATTCATTTGACATTCCAAGATTAGATTATTAAAAAAGAACCAAAAAAAAGGGAAGTTTAAACTTTTAAATCAGAAAGTCCGACGATCATATTCATTGCGTATCGCGAATAGGCTAGCTTTCTCTATGCCTAGTTAACGTCAAAGACTCATTCAATTTTTTTGAATTATACGATCTCGTTCGCGCTTCTCATAGCTATGGAGTCTTAACCACGTGATCCACCTTTTACACTCGATGTGAACGGATGGACTTTCTAGTATTATAGGGATTTCCCGTAAATTGATTTCCTGAAAATTCAAAATATTCAAATCATTTCGAACGTTGAATGAACTATCGTATTCTTACAGTAAGTTGATTAGATAGGTCGGGGTGTTTGAACACTCCTTAACTCTGTTTGTTTTTATATAAATGCTTTGTCATGTTTATATTGATCACCTTTATCATCTGTTAAAATTAGAACGAGAACTTCATGGAGAACTTTATGAAAGGGATATTTTTAGAAAAGTGTAAAATCCCCTAATCTAAAAATAATATGATACCAAAAATTCATAATTTTGCTCAAGAAGGTGTTTTCAGCTTAATTTTTTTTTCCAACGGTTGATCGAGGGTGCCGGGATTCACTATAACTATAATTGTACCTTTTTTCAGAAAACATATTTATTTATTTTTTTAAAGTTGTGTAAGACAGATATCGTTTTATTCAGTTTTCAATAAATATATTGTTTGTATAACAAATAAAAATTCTTAATTGGCGTTTTAGAAAAGACAAGTTTACAACTAAGCAAATTAGTTGGACTTCGATTTTTAATTATTAATTTAAGGTTCTTGTAGATACGTTTACCTCATAATCTTAAATTTAGATCGAATTCCAGGTATACAATACAATACAATTCTTTATTAGCCAATTTGGTCCCACAGGGGGCATTTACAATAAACAAGTATGATTTTGCTAACATTAAGTGACAGATCTACATTGATACAAATATAGTGGCCATTTTACATTAATAGCCATTGTCTATATAAAGAAAATACACAAAAAAACAATAAGACTCAACACAGACATTTGTGAAGAACATAAAAAAAAAATGACTGAATTGGCAGCTAGTGCAGATCAGGAGTGTTTCAATCATTAACCTTGTTGCGGTTGAGGATGTATATTTGCATGATTTAAATAAACAGTATTAACTAGTAAGTTCAGCACTTAATAGATCAGTGCAGAAAGTCTTTTTCTGACCACAGTGGGCACCAAGGGACGGTGCTTCAGGATATGCGTGCAATTTAAATTGCGCTGCATACCTCCTCGTGCCCAATGTAGACAGACAAGACCTCTGCAAAGATATGAGTACAGCAAAGACTCACTGCATATATGCATGTTCATTTATGAGCTTTCTTTCAATAAATATTTCTGTTTCTGTTTCTATAAAATTCAAAGGTAAACCGAAGAAGGACCTAGGTATATTTATGTCTTATCTATTTTTATTAATATTTTTATGATTAAGTCCATTACTTTTAAGTTCGCTATTTTCCCTTTTTTGAGCAAAGCCGATTAAAACACCCTTGCATGCATGTGGCCTAAAAAATCATGGGACTTAAATAATTTAACCAAAAGTGTTCACCAACATGTCAGTTGAGAGGTACAATAGGGATATTTTGTCCTTGTTCAAAAAACAATTTGAACCCCCCCAAAAAAACTGTACTGACAAAACTGTAGACATCTTCAGCAAAATAGGTATGTGTTAGTTTGTGCTTCAATAGGGGGAAAGTTGGCGCCAAAACACTATTTTAACCCCGCCACATTTTAATGTGCCTGTCCTAAGCCAGGAATCTTTATCAAAGCTTTTGTTTGTATTTAGTCGAATTTATGTTAATTGTTTTTGTCAAGAAGACGGTCTTTAATTCATTGCACTTTAGGATTGGGCTTGAATCATATGTATTTTATTTTCAATCCAGGGGCCAATTGAAAGACATCGAGCAGCGACCGCTGGTCACATTGAAGGCTGCTGGCTGTTTTCCATTGTGGATATTTAAAATTTACGTTTATATTGAAGGTTGTGTCGCGTACACTTATTCCACATCTCATTTTCTTCTATGTGTGAATATAATAAGGTTTGTCCATATCTAGGTCCTACTATACTTTATTTGACCTGATGATATGCCGTTTGAGCTGTACATATACTAAGATTTTCTTCAAAAAAATTCAAACTGTCCTGATGAACCTTAATAGCCCTTCAACTCAAAATCGTGACTTATCCTGTGCAAGGAAAATAATAATGATACAGTATCATTTATGCATAAAAATATTTGTATTATCATTTCCCGTAAAAATTTAATTTTGAAGGGGGTGGTAAAGGATGGGGGGGGGGGTACATGCACGGATGAACGACCAATAAAAATGATAATCACGATGAACGGCCAATAAAAAAAATGATAATCACGATGAACGAAAAATAAAATAGAAAAACACGATGCACGATGAACCTCCATGCACGGCTGAACGGGAAATAAAAATTGCCCAACACGATGCTCGAAAAAAAACCCTTTACCACCCACTTTGAAACAAAACAAAAGTGTACTGACTCCACGTCCTGAACGACTCCACGTCCTGAACGACTCCACGTACAGTTACTCTATGGTTTTACCGGTTGACACTATCATGACTATGATACGACGAGAGTTTGCAGATTTCCATGACTCAGTGCCGTGACTATCCCGTAGAAAAAAAAAAAAAAACATATGTAGAGGCGCAACGTGAAAAAATAAAAAATTTTTCACCTACACAATATATATACAATTTGAAAGTGTCATATGACATATGAATGACAAACTTATCATACACTTAAAAATTGCGACAACAGCAGAAAGTTGTGACGCTCATATAGAGCTGTTGCAACTTTAAACAAAATAAAAAGAGTGAAAATAGATATTAACGATGAAAATGAGAATCATCATGCAATGCATAGAGAATATTTAACCAGCACAGTGACCCAAGTATGTACTTTATAGGCTCGGATTCAGGCGGGGGCGCACCCGGCGCCTCCCTAGAATGTGAAAAAAAATGATTTTTTACCATGAAATCATTCAAAAAATGCCAAAAAATCTCGACTTTTTACTACCCGCACCCCCTCTAACCGAAAATCCTCGATCCGCGTCTGCTTTAAAGCGGGTGTGGATGGGGTTTACAGAATAGAGAATAAAGGCCAAAAAAGTTAACAGATAAAGAGTAATGAACCAAATTTAAAGAATAGAGAATAATGTCCCTTACAGAATAAAGAATAATGTGCAAATGGCAAAAACATTTACAGAAAAGAGAATAAAGGGCAAAAAATTTGAGGACACCCCCATCCATACCCTCTTTAATGGTACAGATTAAGTATGTGTATTTAAATGAGCATCCTTCCAGAATTTAATTAGTTTCAGTATTGATTATTTGCAAGAAATCAATATAAAGTTTCTTATTTAAAATCATCTGGTCTTCAGATGAATTGGGAAGCGGAAATTAATTATCTCCTATGCGTAAACAAAAATAAAACGAGCATGATGCAGTGATATAACTAAACTTTTCCTGCTTTTAAGAAAACCTCTTAATCTTATTGCCACTAGCTAGTAGTGCATACCTCATGTACAACCAAGTATAAGCTTTTCAAAAAAAGCTGACTCTTTTGTTTGCATTTATTTATATGTTGTAAATTTTGTTTAAAAGATGAAACTATATAAAAAAAATGATCCTATGTTTAGAAAGGTATATTTCCTCATATCTTAATATCGTCTGCATGATTGTCTGATATGTCTGATATAAAATATTTAATAAGTCCGTTAAATAGTATATAATAGCGTTAAAATATGTTTGTTAGTGGTGGTAACCACAGGGTAGTGATATGCGTCTAGTATAGGAGAGAAGAAACGTCTCTAGATCTCTGTTGTCGCTGGCTAGCCTACTTGTAGGCCAAAGGGAGAGTCGAGTGCGTAAATCTTTTATGCCAGTACATATTCTCTACACAACCAAGACTTCTGCAAGGACTCTAGAGGTGCAGAGTGCAGGCCCACCGCAGTGTGGACACGCCCTAGCTCTCACCAACCTTGCCCTAGCTATGGGTTTAATATTATCACTTCTTTGTGGTAAGACTATTTTGTCAAAGGCTATGGAAGAAAATCCAGACAGAAAACCCGGGTAGATGGAAGTCGTTAGCAGTTGCAATCGTCTAAGTGATGGAAAACCCCTACAGAAAAACTCGACCCTTCACGTAAAAGGTTTTACTTAGGGGCTAAAAACCCTAACAATGACACTTTATTTTGTTACAGAAACAGCAACAAGGAACAATACCACAACTGCAGTGGATGGACATCTCCGACGCACAAATCCAAGTGTATGCATGAATGTGGGTAGTCAAAGCCGAGAGGAAGCTACTAACATGACATAGTAGACGCTCAACACTGCAAATGCAAAAACCAAGATTCATATTGGGTCATGGAACGTAAGGACAATGTATGCCGCAGGAAAATTAGCTCAAATAACAACAGAGAGGAATCGGTACAAACTTGAAATTTTGGGTTTCAGCGGAAGCAGATTGACTAGATCAGGTAGAATAACAACAGCATCAGGTGAAACCATACTATACTCTGGGCGAGAAGATGACATTCATGAGCAAAGAGTAGCAATTATATTGAAGAAAGGTTTAGAGAAAACTATTAACAGTAGTTTAATGAGTGTGAGACTAAGAGGAGAGCGAAATAAGTATCAGTCTTTTCCAATGCTATGCACCCACAAATAAAGCAGACGAAGAATTAAAAGATGCTTTTTACGACCAGCTACAAAAAGAATTTGATAACTCCAAATCATTATGGGTGATCTCAATTCAAAAGTTGGCTGTGATAACACAGGATATGAAAGAACTATGGGACAACAAGGATGTGGAAGAATGAATGAAAACGATGAAAGGAGTTCTGTTCAACAAATAACATAGTAATAGGAGGTACATTATTTCCTCATAAAGATATACACAAGCTAACATGGTACTCTCCAAATATAAGAAATAGAAATCAAATTGATCACTTCATCATCAAAAGCACTTGGAGAAGGTCCATATTAGATGTTAGAGTGAAAAGAGGAGCTGATGTAGGAAGTGACCATCAACTAGTAACAGCTGAATTAAACTTAAAGCTCAGATCAGCAAGGGGGAAAATAACAAGTTGCAAGCGTTTCAACACTGAGATGAGATAAGAACAATAAGATCTCAAACCAGAACCTCCTCATGCAGATGATGTCAACAAGAAGACATGAGTACCATCATCAGGGGGAGAAGATGGAGGTGGATAGGTCATGTCCTACGGAATGAACAACAGAATCTGACAAAGACTGCACTATTGTGGACTCCAGAGGGAAAGAGGAAGCGAGGGAGACCAAAAACAACATGGAGGCGTACTGTGAAGTAGTCTCGAACCCAAACTCATACTACCAAGGTAGTGAGTCTGGGAAAACACCTGTTGATTTCTCGTAACCACTAGGTGGTTAACCTTTACCACGTGTGTATATGACGTGTTTCAGCATACAAGATTCATTTCAATCTGAAATGAACCAACTTTAAAACCTCAACGTTTCATTTGTCTTCCTTGGTTCTTGACAACTGGTTCTGCAAAATCGAGAATCGGATTGGTCAAACGTGTCTGGTTCTGTATTCAAGAATGTCCAAATTTTTAACTCCAATAAACATAAACAATTTCCAAAACCAGGTAGACGACCGTGAGTACAATTTAACGATAAAACGAATTTTTTTATTGTTAACAAAACCAACTTGTGTTCAAAAATGTAAAATAGGATGTCTTATTGTAAAATAAGAAATATTATTTTATAAGAGAACAAATCACATCAATTGGAGAAGTTATCTCGCTATTGCATTTGCATGAAATCACTGAACCATAGGTACAGAATTCTGAACATACGGTTGAGTGATTTTCGTCGAACATTATGATAAAGCCTGAAAGTACTTCGAACGTACACATAACAAAATAGGTAATGGGACTGTCCCAGACTCTATCATCTATTGATAAGCGTCTGGGTGATCGAGACTAACTGTGAAGTGGCAGGCAGAGTTGCCGCCCCACACGCCACCTGGCGTAATGGGCAGTAAGTAAGTAAGTTAAAATTTGACTGCTGACTTTTATAACCAATGGAAGATTATCATTTTGGTATGACAAATTTTAAAGCAGTGAAGGTATATTTATTAAATACCGTGAAATTAATTGACTGTAAGATATGGGGGTCTGGGGTCGATTCCTTCCCAAAACATAGGTTTATCTTGAGTTCCAATTAGACATTTATAAGTTATATTGTCATGGTAGCTACAAAAATGTATAGCTCCTTTGACATCTTTGGTTGGGCGTAGCTACAATGCAGTCCCATTAGTCTTAATTGAGCAAATTCTTTGGCTAAATCCCCCAAAGCTTCAAAATGGTTCAGAATTGCCGAACACACACCAAATAACAAGGTTTTATGAAAATTTTAATCTAAAATCATATTTAAATATTAATTTATTATATGTCAAAAAGTTCAAGATCAAAAGTCTTCAAAAATAGTTGATTTCAAGAAAATAGTGTCCATAATTTGTATCTTAATCTGATTCGCTCTCGGCGTTGCTCCATTGCAAGTAATGGGTTCCGTCCAACCAAAAATTGCTATTGTCATAGTCCATCAGCCAGGTCCGGAAAAAAATAATTTGAGTGGATACCCCTGTAGACCGATTTTTTATTGCAGAAATCAAAAGACAAACATGTGAACTTTATTTTCCAACTTGTTATACTTTGCAAAAAGATGCGGAAACTGGTATAACAGAGGCCCCTTTAGGGGTACTATAAACTGTCAAAAAAATTCAACCCTTATAAAACATTCTATTATACTAAGTCTACTACAATACTATTGAAAAGAAAACTTTTAACATATTAAATGTTGTCCAGACAACCAACGACAGACAAAAGTTTGTTAAAATTTTCACTCAAAGAAGTCTTAAAGGGAGATAATACAAGGAATGACTAAAATGAGTTTTTTTTTCATTTTCTTTTTTCATTTCATAAAAAATAGGATAGCTAGGTGAGAATCTACCTACAACATAACAAATTAAATAAAACAATTCCATTAAAATATTTGTGGTACCGGTTGAAAAGTTTCGGTATTTATGAACATGATGAATGTAGCCCCAGTCGCCTGAAATCTATATTTCTTTCATGTGTAAATACAAATGATCAACATAATGTGTTTCATTATATATTTTTTCAATTTTAGTTTATATATTTGACCTTTTTGAAACGATAGTATCAGAATATAAGAACTTTAGTCTTAATTGTCGTTTAAAAGTTGCCATAATTACACGTACATGTGCATTTTGGATCATTTTGCAAGGCATCATACAACATGTATACAATAATGGCGCTGCATGTTTGACCGTTTGTTGCACTTAGTTAGAAAAGGGATACAAAGTTACTGTTATCGAGGAAATATGCCAGCCAATTAATAAAGTTCTATATGGATCTTTTTTTTTTAATTTATTTGACGCTTTGTTATGATTGTTTTGCCATTTGAAATTACTACTAGTATATTTGTAAATACTTTAAGATCCATATTTAGCTTCTTCATTGTTGGCAGTTGTTTCCTGTACCGTCTTCTAAAGAATCTAGATTTTAACGAAATTCAAAGCAATAAGCGTACTTCTAAAACAACAAAAAAGAAACTCTCATTACAATCGTAACTAAATATATTTTGAAAACAGGCCTTTTTATTGTGAACTTTTTTATGCTGCTGAGCAATGTCGTAGAGTTTGGTCAATTTTTCCCAGAAAGAAGTTAACTTTAAACGAAGTTGAAATCACCAAACCATTGAAGTTAGTGATTGTGCTAACCGACGAATGAATTGAAAGAAGCAAACAGGCACAAATAGGGCATTCGAGTGTCAAAAGTCCGAAAGGGCAACGACAAAACCGGTAAACATGAGCAAGAACAGCACGAAGAAACACAAAACACAAAATCAACCGAACGGAAATCAACAACGCCAACTCAAGTCGTAACAAGAGTTAACTCGGGTGCTCCGGAAGAGTAAGCGGTTTTTGGCTGCTATAGCATATCCGTTGTGTTGCTAATTTTCAATTCAGTGTGTCCAATCTGGTAAAGGAAGACAAAACAAATTTCTAAGACAAACCAACATCTGCACTCAATTGAGAGATTGTCTACGAGTGCACGGTGTCTACCGTACAATTTCTTGAGTGAAGACAGCAACCGCGGAGCAACATAACCCTGTGTTAGCCTTTTCTGTGTCAAACGTGACGCTCTGCCAAATGCAAGGAATCGATGTAATTGCCGCAAGCTCGGGAATAACGAATCAACTGTGATACGAACACTTCATAAGCCGGAGCGGACGGAATGTTGCTACACAAAAAGGGAAAGTTGAAGTCATCACGTTTGTCATAGAGCTTTGTTGAAGTATTCCTTGAGAGTCAATTACGAGATGTATAAATCTAAATATGAAGCAGACTTCCTAAAATCCATTGTGTCCCTTATCTCAGGTTCCTGAGGATATATGAGATGGAGAAAGTCACCAAATAGAGAATTGTTCAGTGAAAGGACATTATCAATACTTGTATATCGGAACGTGAGATAGAAAGAGATAGCTAGTCTAGTTCTCCACGAGTACAATATGTCCCATCTTATACTGCATTCAAAATCAAAGAAAACTACTTGTCCTGATTTTGTGTTAAAATGCGAATACTGTAATCTTACTATTTATGTGGTTTTTAACTTTGCTGATTTCAGTGTTTCCCATTTTTCATGATATTACATTAAAAAAGAAATAATGGTACACTAATGATATAAGTTTCTGTAGACCTAAAATGCTTGTATTCTTTGTGTGTCGCCAGTAACATTAGACAGAAGCGACATACATAGGCTCACTTTTTGATTGTTCGTCTTCTTAAATCGAGCGTCGCTCTGCAAAGTTATTAAGTATTCCGTCTCAATTTTTATATGTAACTTAACTCTATATTTCTTAATAGAGTTAAGGAATTACTCAACTTCTTCCTGTTAACAGAATACTTTATAGACAAAAATACAAAATTCTGACATCGTTTGGGACAAAGTAACTGAGCAAACGGATACAAACTTTCTATGGGAACAGACACTTCAAGGTTAAGAGCATATGCTGGTACATGAAGATCAACGTGCCCTTTGCAATGGAAAAAGCTTCAGCACCATTTTCTATTCATTTACAGCTGACCAGTACCAGTATTGCCTGAGGAACTTTGGTGTGCTTTTGATTCTTAACAACAGCAATCGTCCGAAAAATCCTAATTGTTCGTCTGTGTATGTGGCGGAGTCTTTGGGAATGTTTAGGAATGAGATGACATTGCTGTTAAATCTTTAAAATGGAATGCAGTATTGTAAAAATCCATCATCAATGAGGGCTTCTTGTCTTCTAGTACTTATGAGACAGACCATTACCACGAAAAGAGGGGGGTGGGTTTGTTTCGATCAGACAATTATTTTTTCATAAAGGTGTCTCGAGACAAATTTTTGTTTTCATTATTAGCATTATTCTATATGGCAGAAATCCTTCTTCAAAATATTTTATCCTCTGATACTTAAATATTTTTCATCAAAATTCAGATCCATAATATTATTTTAGGAAAACACCAACCCCTTCATCCATTCTCTGATTTCATAACAATAGAATTGGAAAAAAAACCTAAATTTACAAAACGACATCGTAACATTATTTTAAGGCGACATCTCGATATAAATTGTTGCCAAAAAATAAAGAATAGATAAGTTATAAGTAAAAAGTTATGTAAATATTTCATATAAGTATAAATAAAGTCAAACGCACCTGACCTAAAGTAAAGTCTAACAGGCCAAAAACAAGAAAACGTGATTAATTGGTTATAACTTTGTTTTCAATAATGTAAAAAATCACCTTTACTGTAATATAACTTTTTTTATGTTGGTTTAAAAAAAATACCATAGAAATGACTTAAAATCATAAAAATATTGATTCTAAAAATAGAAAAAGTGACCTTCACATTTAATAATTTAAAAAATAAAACCATATCGGTCAAACCATTACAATCCGCACATGGACATTAAAAATGGATTTTTCTGTAAAACACTGTTTTTTATCAAATCCTGGTGGTTTTAATATTTTTAATTGTGACCATTGTAATTAGGTGAATCTTGTTGAGTAAATTTTACCTGTGATACGTGCGAAGTCATAGGAAGACATTCGCAAATTGTAAAAATAGGGAAATTTTGAACGTAATAATTAGCAATTTTAAATCTAAAAAATATCTTTTTTAGACATTGTTATGATGCAAATTCTTTTCCTAAGTCAATAATCCCTATGCATACTATAAATTTATAAAACAGTAATTGAAGTTTTCAACCCCATGTTCAATTTATTGAAAATAAATGAATGCACTACTTTTCAATTGCTCACCAGAGGGTCCAGAAAAATGATTTTTACGCTATTTTCCGCATATTTTATACAAGTATAACATTTGGAATTATGAAGCTTAGATGTAATACTAAATTTTTGTACCATAAAAAAATCGGTCTACGGGGGTATCCACTCAACTTTTAAATATGACGTCTTTTCAGAGTTGGCTGATGGACTATCATGGGTGTTTTTCAAATATATTTGAAGAGATTGGAGTTCTTTAATAATTATGAATAAAATAAGTTTAAAGTGCACTGTCGTTGTCTAACTTATTTATTAGTATTAATGTCAAGTATTCAGTTACTCATTCTGCACCACAGGGGCCGAGGTTTACTCATTCTGCACCACAGGGGCCGAGGTTAGTTTTGGGCTAATGATATATAATATAACCTCGGGCCCCTGTGATTCTGCACAACCTTCTTCGATATTTATATATATATATAATAAGCAAACTAAGTCACGGTAAATATTTATTTGTTATAAATGATAATCAATCAATCAATCAATCAATCAATCAGTTTATTGGATAAAGCACATGAGCAACAATGCATTGTAATCCAAAAGACATGTAAGTAACACAGAAGTATTAATGTAAATACATGAAATAAAACATTTGAAGTCCCAATATTTTAAGTTATACATATTATTTTATATATTGTTGTTATTTTATATGTATAAGATAAGATATATGGATTAATACCTAAAATAATAGTTTAGTTAGTCTGTAGTACATGATATTTGATTGGTTGCAGTGGAATCAAAAGAACGAATTTTAAAAGCCTCCCTGAGGTAATTACAGATTTCCCTTGCACTTTCTTCAGTCGAAGGATTCAGTAATTTTTTCACTATCTACTTCAGTGTTGTTAAAAATCTTAAATTTTTCTCTTAAAGAATTGTATTTAGGGCAATTTAGGATGAAATGGACTTCATCCTCAACAGTGTTTGTGCAATATTTACAAATTCTATTATTAGCAGGTACTATTGGTTTAGAATACCTTCCTGTTTCTATTGCCAATGGATGTGCACTTATTCTGATTTTTGTTTACCATGATCTGTCTGATTTTTTAAGATTATATTTAAGGTAGCTCTTTAGTTCAAAGGAAGATGAGATTTTACTGTAAAAACGTAGTTTACCTTCATTATTATTCTTAATAAAATTAAGTTGTCTATGAACTTTATCTTTGTAAAAATTTTCTAAAGATGTTTTGAACTCTCTAGATTTGGAATTAAATCTTATGTAAAGTTGAAAGCCAACTATAAGTTTTGTCTAAAATCAGGTAAATTTCTAGTATAGATAACTAATATTTTAATTTTCATAGTATGTTTGTAAATTTATGTAACTGTCATTGTTTTGGTAATAATCCTTTAATTATTTGGAATAAAAATTCTGTTCTGTTCTATGGTGTTAGGTATTTTCAACGTTTCGGCTAGAGTGCCTCTGGTGAGTCTGGAATAGACTAAATGAGCGTAAGATGTAGCAAAACTTTTTGTTATGATATAATTTCTAAAACTCGTGATGATATGTATAAAGCACTGCTGGAGTTATAATTTTCTGATGTTAGCCCCGGTATCAATACTTTTGTGTTAAAAAAAACATCGAAGACATGTTTTTGTCAGTGTAAATTTTAAAATTCTTAAAATACAATAATTTTTCGTAACAGATTTCTCAGCTGTTGCTATTCTTTGCCTCAGTATGCAGCTTCAGGTGGGGTATCCTATGGTGAAATGGGTTTCAATTCTGTCGCTTATCTACTTCCTGTTGAACGACTTAGATTTTTTTTTTGCGTTCAGCAGTGGACCCGGGAATTCTGTTTTTGTTATTTTTATTTTATTAGACAGCAATAAAAAGGGCCAATTTTCAAAATCTTTTTTTTTATTGGAACCCTTGTAAAAACCCCTGTCTGTAATTTCTAATCAGATTTGCAATATCTGCTGCCATTTTTGGGGAAATTAGGGATCAAAAGCACCTTCTTAGTTTTCCTTGAAGATTGGTATAAATGTATAAAAAAATTAAATATGCATTGAAAGTCCAACATAGATTGGATGTGTGCAAAAAGCTTGAAGAGTCCACAAAGGGTTTCATATGTCCAAAGCATTTGACAATTCATATTTGACCGCAAATGTACAGTGTGCAACATGTTGCGGTCGTATCATGCTGCGCTTGGCGTAGCTTTTTATTTTTTATTTTTTTTTTTTGCCGTTGAAAGTTTCAATGCAACAGCATGCCTAACATGTCTTGTTTTCAAGTTATTTCAATATCGAATATGTCAAACTTAACGTTGTTTTTGTGCCTATTTTATGCAGACTCTTTTATATGACTCCTATACCTCATGACCTACAAGTTGAAAATTTTAACAATGTTTTTTAATTAATTTATCATTGTATAATTTTTATTTCAGTCATACGATATACCATGGCACTGGCAGATTTCGAGGAATCAAAGTCGGAAAAATCCGGCAGTGAAAGTCAAAG
This sequence comes from Arcuatula senhousia, assembly GCA_963971305.1. NCBI lineage: Eukaryota > Metazoa > Mollusca > Bivalvia > Mytilida > Mytilidae > Arcuatula > Arcuatula senhousia. Next base: position 62,496,550 of record OZ020309.1, read on the forward strand.
TTTTCAACATCTTAGGAAACCAGTTCAATGCACAGAGCCGTCTTCTACTGACGGTGTTAACAATTCTCTCATTGTAGTAAGAAGTAGTTTGGAAGAAACGCTTAAAAAGTCTATTGACCATAATGTCAGTAAAAAAGAGGAAATGGATTTAAAAAATTATATTCTAAATAAAATACACGAAATTACTTTTAAATTTGTAGAGTTATTCAAGACAATTCGATCGAAGTTTATACAATTCCACGATTCCATTAGAGCGATAAACAAACCGATATGCTATAAAAAACTCATAGAGACTGTTGACAATGGACAAACTTGTGATAATTTTAATCATCTTGCAAGACGTCCAGATCAAAGGACGAACAGATCATTGCATTGGACTATTTTGTTCAACTTTACATTCATATGTTTTTCTATAAATTTGCTGTCTACGTGTTCAGCAAGTGTTGAAATGGATTTTCTAAATTTCTTGCTAATCAGAAAAACTTTCTTTTTATATATTAAATGGTTGACCTTTTTCTTGTTTTATCCTTATCTGAAACACAATTTGTGCGTTGCAAAGAAAACACATACTATGTTTAAACAAAAAGTAACTTTGTGCCACGTGGAAATTTTCAAATCAAGAGCTATTTTTTTTAACTTGGGATGTCCAAGGAAAATCTGGACATGTTTTAATTTTGCTGAAAACTTTATGTTCATAAATAGTTTGTTTGAAAACATAATAATGGATTGCAAACAAAGAAATCGGTTTCATACATCAAATCGTACAAAACATCACTCGAGAAGAAAGGAAAGGTATCCAGTTGCAGTCGTAGCATGTCGAGCTAAAAACCATACACCACTAGAATCCATCATAGGAAAACTCGCTTTTCTCCTGGAAATAAAAAGATACTATGCTTCGTTATCGTACAGTTTCCAGGCTCTCTTCATACTTCATTGCTTGCTGACCAGCTTGTTGAATGTAATGTCATTGGTAAACTTAAGGAATTCTATCAGAAGACATCAAATCGTACTTTCGATAGTTTATGTGATTTCAAATGACAATTCAATGAAGGATAAGGAAAAATCCGTGCGCTGTTATAAGAAAAATAGAAATTTTAAAATGATTTCATTAATTGGACCAGAGGAAACAATGCGCGTGAAGTCGAAATGGTCGAGCATCGAAATTCTTCTCTCTAAAGATGTGTTCAATTTCAGAAAAGTACCTTTTTCAAATGAAATCATAACCGTTTTTCCGATTTATGGTGACATGTCAAACGAGATGCACAGACTTGGGACACTTTCTACTTTCCCTACAAGCAGTTGTCCAAGTTTAATTCGTCTTGCGCGATCAGGATTTTACTACGAGGGAAATGGTACCGAGTTGATATGCTTTTCATGCAATGTAAGATACGACAAATGGACATTTTCCTCTGTCCCTGATAAGGTCCATTTTGAAATTTCCCCACAATGTGAACACTTGAAACTTATCTGTTCCGAAAACAACATGAGCAAGTTAAATGTATCCTTGGAAAAACCTCGGCCAAAACATGATACAGTTTCTCAAGGTGCCAACTCTGCAACAGGGTCCGTCATAGGCAAGTATAAGTTTACTTATTTCATACTGGAAAAAATGTTTTGCGTGGGATTGTTAAACAAACAATAGCTTGTAGTTAACTATCAAAACTATAAGATTATTGATAATTCATTAGGAAAGCAAAGATGCACAATAGTTGTAGGTTTTGCTGCCTCTTCTCATGGACTTTAGGCTTCACAAATATACACATTAAAACTAGGCTGCATGTCACACGTCTTCACTGCACTTTCCTATGAGTGTTGAAAATTTGTCAGAAGTATTATGAATCTTTTTTTTTCTAAGTAATAGAAGAAATACCGTATTATGTTATAAATAAGAAAAGATAAATTGTAGTCCAACCAGTTTCTTGAGTTTTAAACAAAGACGTATTCAACAAATAATTAAAGCAAGTTAATAAGATTCGTATTATTTTTGAATTTAAATCTAGAATCGGATCACAATCCCCAAACAACAACCAGTGTACCACAGCTGTTAATCACTGCATCACATAACCCAGTTTCTTGGAAAAGTTATGACAGCGGTTACTCCTCTTCATCATATAGTTCAAAGGGTAGTCGCAGATTAGGACTAAACAGTTCCCTAGCAACTTCAGCCAGCAGGGACAGTGGGATATATAGCAGCTCTGGTTCGTCGGGCGACAGTGGATTAGGTAAATCAGGTGTGTCCGGGGGACTATCGTCGGGCAACAGTGGGTTGGCCAGTACATCTGGCCTACCGTCGGGAATGACAAGAGGAGCACACAGTAATCCAGCCCCGAGAAATGTGCCCACAGAGAAGTATCCTGAATTTAAACCCATAGAGAAAAGGAGGGCTTCGTACGAGGACTGGCCGTCTAATCTACAGTTTCTTCATCCTTTAGACTTAGCAGAATGTGGATTCTTCTATTCTAGTATGTATCCAGTTAATTAACAAAGCGGGGGAAACACTCAGGGCAGTTATAAAGTTGAAAGTATGTGGTAATATATAATATTTCAACAGTACCAATTTCCTAGCTTTATTTTTTTTATAACACATCGTGTATTAAAAGGATTGTTCTCTAAACATGCTAAAGAAAACAACATGGAATTTGTCATTTTCACGAAGTTAAAGAAATCAAAGTTATTTATGATGTCCAATAATCCGTTTGTGGGCTAACTTTGTAAAGATCCGCTTTTACTAATTTTTATTTTAATCTCGTTGTTTTTTAACAGAATTCGGTGACTGTGTCAGATGTTTCCATTGTGGAATCGGTAAGTTATATTTGTTGTAAATGACAAAACAAGATACCATGAAATTGTAGGACATTGATTATTGATGTAGAAAATAAAGAGCACGCGACACAGCTCACATAACAAGCGTTAATTTAGAAAATCACGATGGAAAACCACTAGCAGTCTTTGAGGCCAGTAGGCGCTGCTCGACGTTCTGCAATCGGTCCATGGTCTAAATAAAATGCATATAATTCAAATCCAGTCCTGAAATAGTCAAAGAAAGATAGACCCTCTTCATCAACAAGGAACAGAAAACATCAAAAAGACGTATACAAACAAAAGTGTTGTCAAAGCTTCCTGGCTTAGGACAGGCACGTATAAAATGTCGCGGTGTTAGGGTAGTATTTTGGGCCCAATCTCCCCTATCAAAAATCCAAGACAAAGCACAAAAATCAACACACAATAAAAATGATCAACGTTCAATTCCACTAGAAAGAACCTTAGACGAAAGACAACATGAACAAACGAACGGTAAAGGAACTCTATAGGTAGAGGAACTCTCTATAGAACACTCACTGTTATTGATAACTTCCTGAGAATCATTAATCGACTGATGTAAAGAAAATCAAACATATCGATTTTAATTCCGACATAACACTTCAAACAACTAATGATTTGATGGAGTATCATCACCCAAGACGGACATACTTGATCGCTATAATGCTTCAAAATGACATTTAGTTAAAAAGCTTAGGGTAAGGGTTAGGTGCTCAAAAACAAGTCGGATGTTTGTATTGCCTGCGACGAATAGTCGCAGAAGGCGAGACATATGTATTACTTCGTGGCAGCGTAAACTTTTTTGTAAAACTCTTGCTAAAATGAATTGCTTGCAAAAATATAATAGGCATCTGATATTTGGCAACTTAAGGTAATGTTCTGCGCAACTAATGCCATTCTGTATAACCCTGGTACCATTTTTAGTAACTCTTCAACGACTCTGTAATCTTTGGATCTTTTTTGGGATTGTTAACTTTGTGTTTGAAAAGTACCTGATATACAAATACTTGGGGTTATGGTCTATGCGACTGGCACCATGCCATGTGACCTTGACCCAATTTTCACGCTTCATCGACTCTGTGAAGTTTTTTCAAGCTCTGTAAAATGTTTTGCAAGATTTTTATGGATTATGCATGACCCTTAAAGTGTAATAATTAGCAATAGGTATCTGATATTTAGTATACCAACATTTTGGTCCATGGTACACAATTGTCACCATGCCATATGAGATTGACCATATTTTCATTCTTCAATAACTTTTGAAGATGTAAACTTTTTGAAAGACTTTTATGGAAAATGATAAGTACCAAAGCATGACATGGGACCTTTACCTCATGTTTACACTTGCATTTCTTTGTGTAATTTTTTTTTATGCCCCCGCGACGACATGTCGGGGGGCATTAAGTTTTACTCATGTCCGTCCGTCCGTCCGTCCGTACGTACGTACGTCCGTACGTACGAATTTCCGTCAAGCCTTTCTCAGAAACCGTAAATGGGAATAACTTGAAACTTGGTAGGAAGGTTCAGTATGACAAACTATACGCCCTAAGCGAATTTTATTTGGGGTTGGATCGATTCCAAAATTGACATGAAAATTTCCGTCAAGCTTTTCTCAGAAACCGTACATGGGAATGATTTGAAACTTGGTAGGATGGTTTAGTATGATAAACTATGCGTCCTAAGCGACTTTCCGACCTGTCGGTCTTCGACTTTTTATTTGAGGCTAGCGGGGGCATCCGTGTCCCATGGACACATTCTTTCTTTATTTAAAGAAAAGTCAGTCTTTCGTTTACTATGATATCTAGAACCATTATAGTTGGTCCACACAATATTCTCCTTTAGTGTCCTAATCTCAATGACTAAAAAGCTAATAGGCCTTTAATGAAATTGACAGTGGTGCCGAAAGGTAATACATACTTTAAGTGGCCACATTTTTTTTTAAGTCACATTTTTTCTCACCTGCGACGAATAGTCGCGGAAGCGAGACATAGGTATTACTTTCCAGTGGCGGCGTAAACTTTTTTGTAAGACTTTGTGGAAAATGAATTACTTGAAAAGTATAATAGCTAGGCATCCGATATTTGGTATACAGACAGTTCAGGTTATGGTATAAGCAACTGTCACCATGCCGTGTGACCCTGACCCCATTTTCACGCTCCGTTGACTCCTTGAACTAAGGTCTTTTTCAGGCCCAAAAACCCGTTTGTAAGACTTTTGTGGAAAATGAATTAATTGAAAAGTATAATAGCTAGGCATCTGATATCTGGTATACAGACACTTCGGGTTATGGTCTATGCAACTGGCGCCGTGCCATTTGACCCTGACCCCATTTTCATGGTTCAGTGACTCTGTGAACTTAGATGATTTTTGGGCCAAAAAACCTTTTTGTAAGACTTTTTGTGGAAAATGAATTAAGAGAAAAGTATAATACCTAGGCATCTGATATTTGGTATACAGACACCTGGAGTTATGGTCTATGCAACTGACACCATGTCCTGTGACCTTGACACAATTTTCATGGTTCAGTGACTCTGTGGACTTATATGATTTTTGGGACAATTAAAACTTTTGTGGAAAAAAATAAAGTTAAAAGTATCATAGCTAGGCATCTGATATTTGGTATACAGACATTTGAGGTTTTGGTCTACACAACTGACACCATGTTGTGTGACCCTGACCCTATTTCCACGGTTCAATGACTTAAGAATGTAGATGATTTTTTGGTGGAAAATGAGTTAAGTGAAAAGTATAATATTATAGCAAGGCATCTGTAGTTGGGGATAATGGTATAGACAACTGTAATCGCCATGTAATGTGACCTTGACCCCCTTTTCATGGTTGAATGACTTAGTGAATGTTGGTCTTTTTCATTGTTTCTCAATAACTTTGGTATGTAGAACACACTTCAGACATTTTTGTGATGGTTAAATGGAATTCTGTCATCTGTCACATGACCTTGACCTTAACTTTTCTGAAGGCCTCGCTAGACCTTCAATGAGTTCTGTGATGGTGCCGACAGGTGAGACATACTTTAGTGTCAACTCTTGTTTTTTCCAGTATAATGTTTAGTACTTGGAGAAGTAATTTCATTTCAAAAGCCAATCTGATCAGTTCATTCTATAAAGCAAAAAATGTCAATATCAATCTTTGACTTAATTGGTGGATTTTATTTACAAATCTCCCTTAAATTATTATATCCATCTTTTGTAATTTTGATTTTTCCGTCTCAGGTCTAAGGAACTGGGAACCAGATGACAACCCTTGGGTGGAGCATGCCAGGTGGTCCAAGAACTGTCATTATTTAATCCAGAAGAAAGGTCAAGAGTTCATCGATAGTGTCCTGAAAATTATTGGTCTACAAACAGTAAGTCATGTGTTGTATATCTTACTGATAATGATTAATGATCTGAAAAAAAAACATGATAACTTACTGCTTAAACAATGCATGCAAACACCTATGTAGATGTAGAGAAAAGCTTATTAACATATCTTCAGATATTAGTTTGGAAGACAGTGAATCAATACCATGAGCAGTACAAGTACATTACAATCTATTGCTAGTGTCAATTATTGTCTTACAAAGTTCTTCAAATAATTGGGTCCCGTGCGGGGCCCGGGTGGCGAATAGGCCCGCAGCAGAGCCTAGCTTGTCGTAAGAGGCGACTAAGGGTCTTGGGATTCTGACGTCGGGTCAGTGCTCAGCCCACAGAGCGACCAAGTGTGTACCCTAGGTGGCTGAATAGGGTAGCCCTCGTCCGCGGGGGTTGTCAGGTCTATAATACGGAAACCCTGACCGCCGACCATAGTGGGCCAACGTGTGTGGAGAGTGCCACGCTTCATGCACGTAAAAGACCCCTTTGTGGACCGCCCAGTAGTGCACCACATAGGCTAAATTTTCCGACCCTACCCACCTCTCCCCTTTTTCCTGTGGTTCTTCAAAATTTACCGGTCCTTTGTTTCCCACCCCATCCCCATATTTCATTTATCATCATCATTTCATGTTCATTTTTCATCCTTTTCATGTTCATCACCTGTAAATAACCTATATAGCGTTGCACGGGCGTAAAACACCAACTCACTCACTCACTCACTCAAATAATTGGGGGGAGGGGTGGAAGCTGAATACCTACCACTTAAGCTCCTTGCTTTCTGGTTGATTATAGTTTTGATAAACAAAGTACTGTTCATGGTAATAGCATGCACAAATTGTTCATTTAAAAAGGTGTTGTTCTAACTGTCAAACCTCCTACACTTTTATTAAAGAAAGTTATAAGTAAATATTAATAAATTTAACATGGATTTAAAGCAAGGTTGTACAAAGAGATGTTTTTGACTATCATTCTCGTCTGTTAGAACAACACCTTAGGATAGTGAGTGTTGCACTGGAACTTGTTCTTAATTTTTAGCCAGTACCAAAACTGGATTTAAAAGCTAAGAGAAATTCCTTTTCTGTGTGATAAAGTAAAAGTGTTTAGAGATTTTTACTTGGAATCTAAGTCTTTTTTGTTGAAAAAGTTAAATTAACCAAAAAAAATGGCATTTTAAAAACTCTTACACTTATTCTCTTCTTTTCATTGGTGGTGGTCTAATCATATATAAATATTCATTGTATATATTTGGGATTAAAATCTCTTTCTTGTGCACTATTGAAGACAATTCAGTCTCTCAAAGGATTTGATTTCCAAATCATTCCTTATAAAAAAAAAAAAATTAAATTTCTGTTAAAAGGAAAATAAAATTTTGTTGAAATTAAACTTTAAGGGACTGAAATCATTCTTTGATTTGCATTTAGATAGTTTACAAATGTTCAATACATTGAACGGTAATGCGGTCTTAATAACACATGTTTAAGATCATTTTGCATTGCAAGATAATATAACTTTTTGGTTTTGTAATATAGGATGCCGAAATAGAGAGGCAGAAAAGTGGAGCAAGCAACGAAAGTGAGAAGGAAAATAAAGCAGGTAACAGTAATGCTATGCACCATAGACACACTAACTAGATATGTATTGTGTATACTTTCATATGTTAATTAATACAAAGAGTGAGGCCTAAATAAGGTTAAATTTTCACTGCATTTACAGCTACATCTGACCCTATCAAGCATCCTGCAGCACAGTATGTGATCAAGGAGAAAATATTTGGTGATATCCAAGAAAAGACCGTCAAGAGAGCCATGAACCAATTATTACAAGATCAAGGTAAGGATGATTTTTGTCAGACTTACAAATATGGTGTAGGTTTTTATTAAGACCATGGGCAAATTGCAGAACCGAGCAGCGCCTACTGGCATTGATGAAGGCTGCTGGCGGTTGTCCATTGTGGTTTTGGGAAATGCCACTTGATTGTTGGACTGTTTCGTGTACACTTATTCCACATCTCATTATTTCTATTATTTATTCAAACTTGTTTGTATTTTAATAATGGATCTACAAACAAGCCGAGTGATTCAGGGGAAAACTTGAATATTTAATATTTTTTGTCAGTCCATGAGTTTTGCTATAAACAGGAAAAAACTCTAAAAAGTAAAATTACTATCTAAAGCAAATATCTTATGTAAAAGTTTGAGATTTGATTTTGAAATACATTATAAAAAGCTAGGCTACACCTCAAGGAACTGATCTGTTAAAACTACTAGGTTATGCCAATATACTAAGAAGATTCTATTCTTCTGTAGATTGGGACAACATTACAAATGATTCACTGGTGAACATATTGCTGGAGAAAAAAGACCAATGGGAGACTCCTGAACTTAAACCAAGCACAAGTGACACGTCAAAAGCCCAAGCATCAGCCTCTGGTATTAGCGGTAACAGTCAAGCCATCAGTGAGTTTATTTCATTTCCAACATTTTGTGCTTAAGAATTTTTTAAATTCTATTGTTTGAACTAACAAATGGGAGAAAATGAAATAAATTACCATTGGATTTGTTAAATGATCATTAATATTTTAGGTTGTGTCGTGTACACTTATTCAACATCTCATTATCTTCTCTTGTAAAAGTGTCAACATTATTTTGACAGATTTTTTATTTAACAGCTATCCAATGTATAATAATGGAGGTTTCTTTTATATTTAAAACATGATGTAAAATATGATTGATGTTGAGTTTGACTTTACCTTTTTGCAGTTACAAGTGCTTCTTTGTTTTCTACTTAAAATTGGTTAGGTAACTTGGTAACAAGTAGTTAATTAACCGTGCTGTTTACTTTGTAAGAGGTAACTGTGTTAAGCTAGGCATATGTTACAGCTTCAGGTAACTTTATTTTATTTGGTACTTTAAAAAGATGTCTAAACAAAATTGTTTTGCTTACAGGTGAAGATCCAGAGGCAATTCAAAAAGAAAACGAAACCCTCAAGGACTTGTATACATGTAAAATATGTTTTGATGAAAAAGTTGGTATCACATTTGTGCCATGTGGTCATCTGGTTACATGTAAAAATTGTTCACCTAAAATTCGTAAATGTCCTTTATGTCGTACATATATCCGTGGCACAATCAAAACAACAATTTAGATATTGTTGATAAAACTGGACAAGTTCAGGCGTGCTTGATGTAAAGTACAGAAATTTTTTTAACCAAGAGTGACAATTAATGTAAGTAGTTAAATATGTACGGTATTTGATTTGATATGTATTCAATTAATAAAAATAATTTTTCTTTATCAGGTTTATTTACAAAGAAGTCTTGACATCATAATAAATGAAAAATGATAACCCATTATAACTTTGTTGATAAAAAAAATCTGTCATTCTAGACTTATTTCCTTGATGTAACATAAGAAATAAATTAATTTTTTAAAAAATGTACATTGCACAATATCAACTGACATTTAGTGAATACATTTATACAATAATATCTTTCATTCTTTTCATATTTTGTTATGAAGGTCCAAATAACTTTGCTGATATCATAGGTGAAATAAAATTATTATATTCTATAGGATAATTTGGTTAAGAGTACAAACCTTAATTTTTGGCCAGATTTCACAGTGCGAAGTTGAATGTAGGGCGGGCCGGGATAAAATTTTCGAAACAGTTTTCTTAGCAACTACTAATCACAGCCACTTGATATTTGGTATACAGCATCAGGGTGGGGTCCCATAACGTGGGATATGATTTCAGGTCTGTTGCTCACCTACTTCCTGTTGAACGAAATCTGGCCATTTTTTTACTTTGACAGATTTTTAGGACATATTTTTTTAGGATTTCAAATTTTGAAATATTCTCTCCAACATTGATTATATGTTGAATTAGATTCACAATGTATAACTTTGTTTTACAGTAATGACAAATAAAATAACAATACATTATAATAACATAACACATGACGTACAATGTACTATTTTGTGGTAGCATATTTGATTTCATCAAAAGCTTTCCTAGCTTTCCTGAGTTCTTCATTCATTGTCAATAATTCCTTGACTCTGGAGTATTTCTTTGGATCTTTCCTGATTAGGAATATAATGTCCTCTACGTTAATTCTCCCAGCCCGACCTACTTCCATGGCTTTCTTTGTCTACAAAGAAAAACATATTTTAGATATATAAGGCAATGCTTAATACAAAAGGGGAATCAGAATATATAAGTTTAGAAAAATCAAAACAAAAACATAAAAGAAAAAAAAACAATTGCGAAGCTTTTGACACTTGTATGACAAATGTTTTGTCTACTAAGGCTCATCAGAGATGCTCTGTTCAATACAGGGTTTGACACTTGTCTGACAAATGTTTTGTCTACTAAGGTTCATCAGAGATGCTCTGTTCAATACTGGGCTTGACACTTGTCTGACAATTTTTTTATCTACTAAGGCTCATCAGAGGTGCTCTTTTCAATACAGGTTTTAACAAATGTCTAACAAATGTTTTGTCTACTAAGGCTCATCAGAGGTGCTCTGTTCAATACAGGTTTTTACACTTGTCTGACAAATGTTTTGTCAACTAAGGCTCATCAGAGATGCTCTGTTCAATACAGATTTTGACACATGTCTGACAAATGTTTTGTCTACTAAGGCTCATCAGAGATACTCTGTTCAATACAGAGTTTTACACTTGTCAGACAAATGTTTTGTCTACTAAGGCTCATCAGAGATGCTCTGTTCAATACATGTTTTGCCACTTGTCTGACAAGTGTTTTGTCTACTAAGGCTCATCAGAGATGCTCTGTTCAATACAGATTTTGACACTTGTCTAACAAATGTGTTGTCTACTAAGGCTCATCAGAGGTGCTCTGTTCAATACAGGGATTTACACTTGTCTGACAAATGTTTTGTCTACTAAGGCTCATCAAAGATGCTCTGTTCAATACAGGTTTTGACACTTGTCTAACAAATGTCTTGTCTACTAAGACTCATCAGAGATACTCTGTTCAATACAGGCTTTTACACTTGTCTAAAAATTGTTTTGTCTACTAAGGCTCATCAGAGATGCTCTGTTCAATACAGGGTTTTACACTTGTCTAACAAATGTTTTGTCTGCTAAGGCTCATCAGACATGCTCTGTTCAATACAGGGTTTTACACTTGTCTGACAAATGTTTTGTCTACTAAGGCTCATCAGAGATGCTCTGTTCAATACAGGGTTTTACACTTGTCTAACAAATGTTTTGTCTACTAAGGCTCATCAGAGATGCTATGTTCAATACAGGGTTTTACACTTGTCTAACAAATGTTTTGTCTACTAAGGCTCATCAGAGATGCTCTGTTCAATACAGGTTTTTTCACTTGTTTGACAAATGTTTTGTCTACTAAGGCTCATCAGAGATGCTCTGTTCAATACAGGTTTTGACACTTGTCTAACAAATGTTTTGTCTACTAAGGCTCATCAGAGATGCTCTGTTCAATACAGGTTTTGACACTTGTCTAACAAATGTTTTGTCTACTAAGGCTCATCAGAGATGCTCTGTTCAATACAGGCTTTTACACTTGTCTGACAAATGTTTTGTCTACTTAGGCTCATCAGAGATGCTCTGTTCAATACAGGGTTTTACACTTGTCTAACAAATGTTTTGTCTACTAAGGCTCATCAGAGATGCTCTGTTCAATACAAGGTTTTACCCTTGTCTAACAAATGTTTTGTCTACAAAGGCTAATCAGAGATGCTCTGTTCAATACAGATTTTGACAAATGTTTTGTCTACTAAGGCTCATCAGAGGTGCTCTGTTCAATACAGAGTTTTACACTTGTCTAACAAATGTTTTGTCTACTAAGGCCCATCGGAGATGCTCTGTTCAATACAGATTTTGACAAATGTTTTGTCTACTAAGACTCATCAGAGGTGCTCTGTTCAATAGTCTGACAAATGTTTTGTCTACTAAGGCTCATCAGAGGTGCTCTGTGCAATAAACTGCACAAGTTTTGACACTTTCACTAGTTGTCTTACCAGCTCATGATGAAAATATAGTTGTCATTATGACATTTTTAAAATAGATATATTTGTAAAATAAAAATATCTAACAGGATGCCAATCTTGATATAAGACTAACATTATCATTTAAATTAAAGTAATAATAAATCAAAAAATCATAAAATTTTTAACAGTCTTTTAAGCTTTAAAAATATAAATTGTTAATATAAACTATTATTAAAGCTACAAAAAGTCCATTTAATAGTGTAGTTTTGCAGAATTTAACAAAAAAATTGTCTTTAACAATCATTTGCTTCCCGAGTTCGGTATTATGCAAACTAGATGCATACAACCCAAGTTTGAACTCACTCGGAAGTGCCCCCGCAAGCTCATCTAAAAATACTTTAGGAAATGGATGTAAACAAATGTGGTCTGAAAGGTATGTTCTGGTTTTTTTTCCATACTCCGTTCCCCTTTAAAATGATATCAATAACAAGAGAAAGTGGTTTAGAAATCCCCCCCCCCAATGAGAATATTGTGTCATTGAATTAATCAAGTTTTCAGTTAAATAGGCCCAGTTAATATATAGCACGATGAATGGAAAACAGGTGCGTGTGTGTTGTTATTTACATGTTTACACTTTTTAATCAGTATTTCTTAATAGCGGAAAGGTTTTACTTGTCAAATAAAGAAGATTAAACCCAGAGCTTTACATGATCTTACTTCAAAATACATTTTTGTTTGTTTTGAAATGTTCGGTAAAAATCGGAATGTTGTTCACGAAAGTTAATAAGTGGGCATTGGTATCAAACTTCTTCAAAAATCAGCTAAATTTCTAGCCGGTACACGCACATTATTAAATTTTCGTCTCCATAAAAGCGCGAAAGCTTTAATTTTATGATTATGCAACAGTTAAGTTATTATTTTTACATTGCAATTTTTTCCCCAAAACTGCTTTATTATTACTTTAATGTACCTTTTAATTACAATTAAATCAAGCAGAAAAAGTTTGGAAACCAACATCATGTTCATGATCTTGTGAGCTTCTTAAATTATTTTATATCACAGTCTATTAATGTTATTAAACCATAAATATATGTATAAAAGACTCATCAGATAGGCCTAGTAAAATGTTGAAAGGTCAAAGTAAACTAGAATATGGATGGAACTGTACAAAAACAAAAATTTTGTAACAAGTTCCAAATTCTTACTTAGACTAGTTTTTGCTCGAGAATAAAGTAATGGCGGCATTTTTCTAATAAGTTTCAACTAGAAAATTTAAATCTGCACCTGGTAAGTACTTGATAAAATGACTCTTCTGAGACACTCGAACCAATAACTTTAAGTCAAAAATGACTCTTCTGAGACACTCTAACCAATAACTGTAAGTCAAAAATGACTCTTCTGAGACACTCGAACCAATAACTGTAAGTCAAAAATGACTCTTCTGAGACACTCTAACCAATAACTGTAAGTCAAAAATGACTCTTCTGAGACACTCGAACCAATAACTGTAAGTCAAAAATGACTCTTCTGAGACACTCTAACCAATAACTGTAAGTCAAAAATGACTCTTCTGAGACACTCTAACCAATAACTGTAAGTCAAAAATGACTCTTCTGAGACACTCTAACCAATAACTGTAAGTCAAAAATGACTCTTCTGAGACACTCGAACCAATAACTGTAAGTCAAAAATGACTCTTCTGAGACACTCGAACCAATAACTGTAAGTCAAAAATGACTCTTCTGAGACACTCTAACCAATAACTGTAAGTCAAAAATGACTCTTCTGAGACACTCTAACCAATAACTGTAAGTCAAAAATGACTCTTCTGAGACACTCTAACCAATAACTGTAAGTCAAAAATGACTCTTCTGAGACACTTGAACCAATAACTGTAAGTCAAAAATGACTCTTCTGAGACACTCTAACAAATAACTGTAAGTCAAAAATGACTCTTCTGAGACACTCGAACCAATAACTGTAAGTCAAAAATGACTCTTCTGAGACACTCTAACCAATAACTGTAAGTCAAAAATGACTCTTCTGAGACACTTTAACCAATAACTGTAAGTCAAAAATGACTCTTCTGAGACACTCTAACCAATAACTGTAAGTCAAAAATGACTCTTCTGAGACACTCTAACCAATAACTGTAAGTCAAAAATGACTCTTCTGAGACACTCTAACCAATAACTGTAAGTCAAAAATGACTCTTCTGAGACACTCTAACCAATAACTGTAAGTCAAAAATGACTCTTCTGAGACACTCTAACCAATAACTGTAAGTCAAAAATGACTCTTCTGAGACACTCTAACCAATAACTGTAAGTCAAAAATGACTCTTCTGAGACACTCTAACCAATAACTGTAAGTCAAAAATGACTCTTCTGAGACACTCTAACCAATAACTATAAGTCAAATGAAACTGGTAAAATACCATGACGGAAACACCATGAAAATTTTCCATCCTGACAATTACCCGCTATACCATACAACAAAGTTCCAGACAATTATTATACCCCCCGCAAACAAAGTTTGGGGGGTATATAGGAATCACCCTGTCTGTCCATCCCTCTGTCCACATACCTTGTAAGCACAACTCCTCCTAAACCGCTTAACAGATTTTAATAAAACTTTACATAAATGAAGAACTTCATGTGTAGATGTGCATGAAGAGTTTTCGTCGCTCTCGGACATCATTCAGGGGAGATAATTGGACTTAAAGTTTTTTTGCCACTACAGAGTCCAATTCATGTATTTAGTGGGGGGTATCCTTTTGTGAGCTCGCTCACAGTTTTGCTTGTTTAACTACCCCTGATCTACATTTCATGTATTCAAGATTCATCAGAAGTGCTCTACTCAAAGATAGAAAATGCCAAACATTATATAAATAAAGAGAGCGTAGAACAAAAAAACATGCTGAACTGGAAACCAATTTATGACTAAGATCAACCTACCGATATGTCTTGGGCAGGAAAATCCTTAAGGTTTTAAGTGTTTATAAAATTGAATCTGCCGGTAGAAGTAAAGGTAGCCGGTTTGTCAAATCTAAATTAAGTAACTTTTTGAATGATAATTTGTATGAGTAAATATGTAAAATTGATACCTCACATTTCTTATTTGATACAACTTGAGAAGTCTGCATTCATGATTGAAATAAGCCAGACCAGTTTTCTTAATGAGAAGAGAACTTGAGGATCAACAGTTAAAAGTTACAGGTAATGAATTTTGCTATGCTTGATATGGTTTTGCCTAATTAAGACTTGATAGGAGGCACTCTGACCAAAATGTTGGAAATGCTAAACACCATTACAATAAAGAACAATTAAAGTTTGCTTTTGTCTTCAAATATGATGTCTCCCCCATCCCCCCCCCAAAATTCTTAGTTTAAAGGGCCATAACTCCTACAAAAATTTGAAGAAAAAAATTTCCTGGTAACATGCACAGCCACATATGGTGTCCTTCCTATATTCCAAGTTTTATTGTCCCCCACCGCAAGGCAACGGAGGGACCTAGTAATGAACTTTGTCCGTCCGTCACACTTTTGTTAGCTCAACTCCTCTTGATCGCTAAACAGATTTCAATGAAATTTTGTAGGATTGTTTGCCATGATATGTAATTGATCATATTGCACGGCCATTATGATTCAACAATTTTTATAGGAATTATGGGACTTATCAGCTTTGTTCATTTAAGGTCATATGAATGCTTTGTGAGAGCAGATTTTGATGAAATTATGTAGGATTGTTTGTCATGATATGTAGGTTATAATATCAAAATGGGATTTTAAATCTTTAAATTTAAGTACATCTTCAACCTTAATGGGGCAGCGGGGGGACATTGGCAACATGTAGCAATCTTGTGGAATTCAGTTCAGTAGTTTCAGAGGAGTTGCACTGACAATGCAAGATGATAAATGAGGATTTTCAGCTAATTTCTAAGTTAAAAGTTCCATAACTCCCACAAAAATTTGAGGATCATAATTTCCTGGTAATTTGCACAATTACATATGGGGTCCTTCCTATATACCAAGTCTCATTGAATTTTGTTCTGTAGTTTCAGAGGAGTAGCGCTGACAAACTATGTGACGGACAGACGGATGGACAAAAACAATATGTCTCCCAAAAGTTTTATTTTCAGATATGCACTAAAAAATAATTCTTTCTTTGAAATTATTGTACCTTGATTTACCATAAAACAGTAAAAGTAAGAACATGTACTCAAACAAAAGAATAACTCTTTATAGTATTTCCTGGAAGAATGCTTAATACGGTGCTCTATAAACATGAAACTTAGTGTTCAATCCTGAAATTAATTTCTATCAAAGAGTAATTTCAAAAGTGGTAGCAAGGACTACTATGTTTGGTAGGTTTTAATGTAACATAAAATAGTGTCCGCTGTGAAATATTGTCTTGAGTGGCATTCACTCCTATGAAGGACGGAATAAAACGCTTTTAAAGAGATATGAAATTTCGTCCTGTTAAGTATGGCAGGGTGGACAAAATTTCATAGGACACTTTTTTGCTTTACATGAAGACTGCTGACGGTTTTCCTTGAAGAGTTTTACCTTACATTTGAAATGTTGTGTCCTGTAATTTTATTCAACATCCCTGTGTTATCTACCTACCATTTCTGTCAGGTATTCTATAACCAGATCTTCTAAGATATCTACAGATCTCTGTGTAGGGATTTCTGTCATCCCTGTGTTATCTACTTACCATTTCTGTCAGGTATTCTATAACCAGATCTTCTAAGATATCTACAGATCTCTGTGTAGGGATTTCTGTCATCCCTGTGTTATCTACTTACCATTTCTGTCAGGTATTCTATAACCAGATCTTCTAAGATATCTACAGATCTCTGTGTAGGGATTTCTGTCATCCCTGTGTTATCTACCTACCATTTCTGTCTGTCAGGTATTCTATAACCAGATCTTCTAAGATATCTACAGATCTCTGTGTAGGGATTTCTGTCATCCCTGTGTTATCTACCTACCATTTCTGTCAGGTATTCTATAACCAGATCTTCTAAGATATCTACAGATTCTGTGTAGGGATTTCTGTCATCCCTGTGTTATCTACCTACCATTTCTGTCAGGTATTATATAACCAGATCTTCTAAGATATCTACAGATTCTGTGTAAGGATTTCTGTCATCCCTGTGTTATCTACCTACCATTTCTGTCAGGTATTCTATAACCAGATCTTCTAAGATATCTACAGATTCTGTGTAAGGATTTCTGTCATCCCTGTGTTATCTACCTACCATTTCTGTCAGGTATTCTATAACCAGATCTTCTAAGATATCTACAGATTCTGTGTAAGGATTTCTGTCATCCCTGTGTTATCTACCTACCATTTCTGTCAGGTATTCTATAACCAGATCTTCTAAGATATCTACAGATCTCTGTGTAAGGATTTCTGTCATCCCTGTGTTATCTACCTACCATTTCTGTCAGGTATTCTATAACCAGATCTTCTAAGATATCTACAGATTCTGTGTAAGGATTTCTGTCATCCCTGTGTTATCTACCTACCATTTCTGTCAGGTATTCTATAACCAGATCTTCTAAGATATCTAGAGATTCTGTGTAGGGATTTCTGTAATCCCTGTGTTATCTACCTACCATTTCTGTCAGGTAATCTATAACCAGATCTTCTAAGATATCTACAGATCTCTGTGTAAGGATTTCTGTCATCCCTGTGTTATCTACCTACCATTTCTGTCAGGTATTCTATAACCAGATCTTCTAAGATATCTAGAGATTCTGTGTAGGGATTTCTGTAATCCCTGTGTTATCTACCTACCATTTCTGTCAGGTATTCTATAACCAGATCCTCTAAGATATCTACAGATCTCTGTGTAAGGATTTCTGTCATCCCTGTGTTATCTAGTTACCATTTCTGTCAGGTATTCTATAACCAGATCTTCTAAGATATCTACAGATTCTGTGTAAGGATTTCTGTCATCCCTGTGTTATCTACTTACCATTTCTGTCAGGTATTCTATAACCAGATCTTCTAAGATATCTACAGATGTCTGTGTAGGGATTTCTGTCATCCCTGTGTTATCTACCTACCATTTCTGTCAGGTATTCTATAACCAGATCTTCTAAGATATCTACAGATGTCTGTGTAAGGATTTCTGTCATCCCTGTGTTATCTACTTACCATTTCTGTCAGGTATTCTATAACCAGATCTTCTAAGATATCTACAGATCTCTGTGTAAGGATTTCTATCCCTGTGGTATCTACTTACCATTTCTGTCAGGTATTCTATAACCAGATCTTCTAAGATATCTACAGATCTCTGTGTAGGGATTTCTGTCATCCCTGTGTTATCTACCTACCATTTCTGTCAGGTATTCTATAACCAGATCTTCTAAGATATCTACAGATCTCTGTGTAGGGATTTCTGTCATCCCTGTGTTATCTACTTACCATTTCTGTCAGGTATTCTATAACCAGATCTTCTAAGATATCTACAGATTCTGTGACAGGATTTCTGTCATCCCTGTGTTATCTACTTACCATTTCTGTCAGGTATTCTATAACCAGATCTTCTAAGATATCTACAGATCTCTGTGTAAGGATTTCTATCCCTGTGGTATCTACTTACCATTTCTGTCAGGTATTCTATAACCAGATCTTCTAAGATATCTACAGATCTCTGTGTAGGGATTTCTGTCATCCCTGTGTTATCTACCTACCATTTCTGTCAGGTATTCTATAACCAGATCTTCTAAGATATCTACAGATCTCTGTGTAGGGATTTCTGTCATCCCTGTGTTATCTACCTACTATTTCTGTCAGGTATTCTATAACCAGATCTTCTAAGATATCTACAGATCTCTGTGTAGGGATTTCTGTCATCCCTGTGTTATCTACCTACCATTTCTGTCAGGTATTCTATAACCAGATCTTCTAAGATATCTACAGATCTCTGTGTAGGGATTTCTGTCATCCCTGTTTTATCTACCTACCATTTCTGTCAGGTATTCTATAACCAGATCTTCTAAGATATCTACAGATTCTGTGTAAGGATTTCTGTCATCCCTGTGTTATCTACCTACCATTTCTGTCAGGTATTCTATAACCAGATCTTCTAAGATATCTACAGATTCTGTGTAAGGATTTCTGTCATCCCTGTGTTATCTACCTACCATTTCTGTCAGGAATTCTATAACCAGATCTTCTAAGATATCTACAGATCTCTGTGTAGGGATTTCTGTCATCCCTGTGTTATCTACCTACCATTTCTGTCAGGTATTCTATAACCAGATCTTCTAAGATATCTACAGATCTCTGTGTAAGGATTTCTGTCATCCCTGTTTTATCTACCTACCATTTCTGTCAGGTATTCTATAACCAGATCTTCTAAGATATCTACAGATTCTGTGTAAGGATTTCTGTCATCCCTGTGTTATCTACTTACCATTTCTGTCCGGTATTCTATAACCAGATCTTCTAAGATATCTACAGATTCTGTGTAAGGATTTCTGTCATCCCTGTTTTATCTACCTACCATTTCTGTCAGGTATTCTATAACCAGATCTTCTAAGATATCTACAGATTCTGTGTAAGGATTTCTGTCATCCCTGTGTTATCTACTTACCATTTCTATCAGGTATTCTATAACCAGATCTTCTAAGATATCTACAGATCTCTGTGTAAGGATTTCTGTCATCCCTGTGTTATCTACCTACCATTTCTGTCAGGTATTCTATAACCAGATCTTCTAAGATATCTACAGATCTCTGTGTAGGGATTTCTGTCATCCCTGTGTTATCTACCTACCATTTCTATCAGGTATTCTATAACCAGATCTTCTAAGATATCTACAGATTCTGTGTAAGGATTTCTGTCATCCCTGTGTTATCTACTTACCATTTCTGTCAGGTATTCTATAACCAGATCTTCTAAGATATCTACAGATTCTGTGTAAGGATTTCTGTCATCCCTGTGTTATCTACCTACCATTTCTGTCAGGTATTCTATAACCAAACCTTCTAAGATATCTACAGATCTCTGTGTAAGGATTTCTGTCATCCCTGTTTTATCTACCTACCATTTCTGTCAGGTATTCTATAACCAGATCTTCTAAGATATCTACAGATCTCTGTGTAGGGATTTCTGTCATCCCTGTGTTATCTACTTACCATTTCTGTCAGGTATTCTATAACCAGATCTTCTAAGATATCTACAGATTCTGTGTAAGGATTTCTGTCATCCCTGTGTTATCTACCTACCATTTCTGTCAGGTATTCTATAACCAGATCTTCTAAGATATCTACAGATCTCTGTGTAAGGATTTCTGTCATCCCTGTGTTATCTACCTACCATTTCTGTCAGGTATTCTATAACCAGATCTTCTAAGATATCTACAGATTCTGTGTAAGGATTTCTGTCATCCCTGTTTTATCTACCTACCATTTCTGTCAGGTATTCTATAACCAGATCTTCTAAGATATCTACAGATCTCTGTGTAGGGATTTCTGTCATCCCTGTGTTATCTACTTACCATTTCTGTCAGGTATTCTATAACCAGATCTTCTAAGATATCTACAGATTCTGTGTAAGGATTTCTGTCATCCCTGTGTTATCTACCTACCATTTCTGTCAGGTATTCTATAACCAGATCTTCTAAGATATCTACAGATTCTGTGTAAGGATTTCTGTCATCCCTGTGTTATCTACCTACCATTTCTGTCAGGTATTCTATAACCAGGCTTCAGTTTCATAAAACATCTCAAATTTGAGGTTTCCTCAAATCTGTCCTCAACTCAAATATTGACCAATGAAATTGCAAGAAATCTCAGTTGAGGAAGGATTTGAGGAAATCTCAAATTTGAGATGTTTTATGAAACTGGGGCCAGATCTTCTAAGATATCTACAGATCTCTGTGTAGGGATTTCTGTCATCCCTGTGTTATCTACTTACCATTTCTGTCAGGTATTCTATAACCAGATCTTCTAAGATATCTACAGATCTCTGTGTAAGGATTTCTGTCATCCCTGTGTTATCTACCTACCATTTCTGTCAGGTATTCTATAACCAGATCTTCTAAGATATCTACAGATTCTGTGTAGGGATTTCTGTCATCCCTGTGTTATCTACCTACCATTTCTGTCAGGTATTCTATAACCAGATCTTCTAAGATATCTACAGATCTCTGTGTAGGGATTTCTGTCATCCCTGTGTTATCTACTTACCATTTCTGTCAGGTATTCTATAACCAGATCTTCTAAGATATCTACAGATCTCTGTGTAGGGATTTCTGTCATCCCTGTGTTATCTACCTACCATTTCTGTCAGGTATTCTATAACCAGATCTTCTAAGATGTCTACAGATTCTGTGTAAGGATTTCTGTCATCCCTGTGTTATCTACCTACCATTTCTGTCAGGTATTCTATAACCAGATCTTCTAAGATATCTACAGATTCTGTGTAAGGATTTCTGTCATCCCTGTGTTATCTACTTACCATTTCTGTCAGGTATTCTATAACCAGATCTTCTAAGATATCTACAGATTCTGTGTAGGGATTTCTGTCATCCCTGTGTTATCTACCTACCATTTCTGTCAGGTATTCTATAACCAGATCTTCTAAGATATCTACAGATTCTGGGTAAGGATTTCTGTCATCCCTGTGTTATCTACCTACCATTTCTGTCAGGTATTCTATAACCAGATCTTCTAAGATATCTACAGATTCTGTGTAGGGATTTCTGTCATCCTTGTGTTATCTACCTACCATTTCTGTCAGGTATTCTATAACAAGATCTTCTAAGATATCTACAGATCTCTGTGTAGGGATTTCTGTCATCCCTGTGTTATCTACCTACCATTTCTGTCAGGTATTCTATAACCAGATCTTCTAAGATATCTACAGATTCTGTGTAAGGATTTCTGTCATCCCTGTGTAATCTACTTACCATTTCTGTCAGGTATTCTATAACAAGATCTTCTAAGATATCTACAGATCTCTGTGTAGGGATTTCTGTCATCCCTGTGTTATCTACCTACCATTTCTGTCAGGTATTCTATAACCAGATCTTCTAAGATATCTACAGATCTCTGTGTAAGGATTTCTGTCATCCCTGTGTTATCTACTTACCATTTCTGTCAGGTATTCTATAACCAGATCTTCTAAGATATCTACAGATCTCTGTGTAGGGATTTCTGTCATCCCTGTGTTATCTACCTACCATTTCTGTCAGGTATTCTATAACCAGATCTTCTAAGATATCTACAGATCTCTGTGTAGGGATTTCTGTCATCCCTGTGTTATCTACCTACCATTTCTGTCAGGTATTCTATAACCAGATCTTCTAAGATATCTACAGATCTCTGTGTAGGGATTTCTGTCATCCCTGTGTTATCTACTTACCATTTCTGTCAGGTATTCTATAACCAGATCTTCTAAGATATCTACAGATTCTGTGTAAGGATTTCTGTCATCCCTGTGTTATCTACCTACCATTTCTGTCAGGTATTCTATAACCAGATCTTCTAAGATATCTACAGATTCTGTGTAAGGATTTCTGTCATCCCTGTGTTATCTACTTACCATTTCTGTCAGGTATTCTATAACCAGATCTTCTAAGATATCTACAGATTCTGGGTAAGGATTTCTGTCATCCCTGTGTTATCTACCTACCATTTCTGTCAGGTATTCTATAACCAGATCTTCTAAGATATCTACAGATCTCTGTGTAAGGATTTCTGTCATCCCTGTGTTATCTACCTACCATTTCTGTCAGGTATTCTATAACCAGATCTTCTAAGATATCTACAGATTCTGTGTAGGGATTTCTGTCATCCCTGTGTTATCTACCTACCATTTCAGTCAGGTATTCTATAACCAGATCTTCTAAGATATCTACAGATCTCTGTGTAAGGATTTCTGTCATCCCTGTGTTATCTACCTACCATTTCTGTCAGGTATTCTATAACCAGATCTTCTAAGATATCTACAGATTCTGTGTAAGGATTTCTGTCATCCCTGTGTTATCTACCTACCATTTCTGTCAGGTATTCTATAACCAGATCTTCTAAGATATCTACAGATTCTGTGTAAGGATTTCTGTCATCCCTGTGTTATCTACCTACCATTTCTGTCAGGTATTCTATAACCAGATCTTCTAAGATATCTACAGATCTCTGTGTAGGGATTTCTGTCATCCCTGTGTTATCTACTTACCATTTCTGTCAGGTATTCTATAACAAGATCTTCTAAGATATCTACAGATTTTGTGTAGGGATTTCTGTCATCCCTGTGTTATCTACTTACCATTTCTGTCAGGTATTCTATAACCAGATCTTCTAAGATATCTACAGATCTCTGTGTAAGGATTTCTGTCATCCCTGTGTTATCTACCTACCATTTCAGTCAGGTATTCTATAACCAGATCTTCTAAGATATCTACAGATCTCTGTGTAGGGATTTCTGTCATCCCTGTGTTATCTACTTACCATTTCTGTCAGGTATTCTATAACAAGATCTTCTAAGATATCTACAGATTTTGTGTAGGGATTTCTGTCATCCCTGTGTTATCTACCTACCATTTCTGTCAGGTATTCTATAACCAGATCTTCTAAGATATCTACAGATCTCTGTGTAAGGATTTCTGTCATCCCTGTGTTATCTACCTACCATTTCTGTCAGGTATTCTATAACCAGATCTTCTAAGATATCTACAGATTCTGTGTAAGGATTTCTGTCATCTCTGTGTTATCTACCTACCATTTCTGTCAGGTATTCTATAACCAGATCTTCTAAGATATCTACAGATTTTGTGTAAGGATTTCTGTCATCTCTGTGTTATCTACTTACCATTTCTGTCAGGTATTCTATAACCAGATCTTCTAAGATATCTACAGATCTCTGTGTAGGGATTTCTGTCATCCCTGTGTTATCTACCTACCATTTCTGTCAGGTATTCTATAACCAGATCTTCTAAGATATCTACAGATCTCTGTGTAGGGATTTCTGTCATCTCTGTGTTATCTACTTACCATTTCTGTCAGGTATTCTATAACCAGATCTTCAAAGATATCTACAGATCTCTGTGTAAGGATTTCTGTCATCCCTGTGTTATCTACCTACCATTTCTGTCAGGTATTCTATAACCAGATCTTCTAAGATATCTACAGATCTCTGTGTAAGGATTTCTGTCATCCCTGTGTTATCTACTTACCATTTCTGTCAGGTATTCTATAACCAGATCTTCTAAGATATCTACAGATTCTGTGTAAGGATTTCTGTCATCCCTGTGTTATCTACCTACCATTTCTGTCAGGTATTCTATAACCAGATCTTCTAAGATATCTACAGATCTCTGTGTAGGGATTTCTGTCATCCCTGTGTTATCTACCTACCATTTCTGTCAGGTATTCTATAACCAGATCTTCTAAGATATCTACAGATTCTGTGTAAGGATTTCTGTCATCCCTGTGTTATCTACTTACCATTTCTGTCAGGTATTCTATAACCAGATCTTCTAAGATATCTACAGATTCTGTGTAAGGATTTCTGTCATCCCTGTGTTATCTACTTACCATTTCTGTCAGGTATTCTATAACCAGATCTTCTAAGATATCTACAGATTCTGTGTAAGGATTTCTGTCATCCCTGTGTTATCTACCTACCATTTCTGTCAGGTATTCTATAACCAGATCTTCTAAGATATCTACAGATCTCTGTGTAGGGATTTCTGTCATCCCTGTGTTATCTACTTACCATTTCTGTCAGGTATTCTATAACCAGATCTTCTAAGATATCTACAGATCTCTGTGTAAGGATTTCTGTCATCTCTGTGTTATCTACCTACCATTTCTGTCAGGTATTCTATAACCAGATCTTCTAAGATATCTACAGATTCTGTGTAAGGATTTCTGTCATTCCTGTGTTATTTACCTACCATTTCTGTCAGGTATTCTATAACCAGATCTTCTAAGATATCTACAGATCTCTGTGTAAGGATTTCTGTCATCCCTGTGTTATCTACCTACCATTTCTGTCAGGTATTCTATAACCAGATCTTCTAAGATATCTACAGATTCTGTGTAAGGATTTCTGTCATTCCTGTGTTATCTACCTACCATTTCTGTCAGGTATTCTATAACCAGATCTTCTAAGATATCTACAGATTCTGTGTAGGGATTTCTGTCAACCCTGTGTTATTTACCTACCATTTCTGTCAGGTATTCTATAACCAGATCTTCTAAGATATCTACAGATCTCTGTGTAAGGATTTCTGTCATCCCTGTGTTATCTACCTACCATTTCTGTCAGGTATTCTATAACCAGATCTTCTAAGATATCTACAGATCTCTGTGTAAGGATTTCTGTCATCCCTGTGTTATCTACCTACCATTTCTGTCAGGTATTCTATAACCAGATCTTCTAAGATATCTACAGATTCTGTGTAAGGATTTCTGTCATCTCTGTGTTATCTACTTACCATTTCTGTCAGGTATTCTATAACCAGATCTTCTAAGATATCTACAGATTCTGTGTAAGGATTTCTGTCATTCCTGTGTTATCTACCTACCATTTCTGTCAGGTATTCTATAACCAGATCTTCTAAGATATCTACAGATCTCTGTGTAGGGATTTCTGTCATCCCTGTGTTATCTACTTACCATTTCTGTCAGGTATTCTATAACCAGATCTTCTAAGATATCTACAGATCTCTGTGTAGGGATTTCTGTCATCTCTGTGTTATCTACTTACCATTTCTGTCAGGTATTCTATAACCAGATCTTCTAAGATATCTACAGATCTCTTTGTAAGGATTTCTGTCATCCCTGTGTTATCTACCTACCATTTCTGTCAGGTATTCTATAACCAGATCTTCTAAGATATCTACAGATTCTGTGTAAGGATTTCTGTCATTCCTGTGTTATCTACCTACCATTTCTGTCAGGTATTCTATAACCAGATCTTCTAAGATATCTACAGATTCTGTGTAAGGATTTCTGTCATTCCTGTGTTATCTACCTACCATTTCTGTCAGGTATTCTATAACCAGATCTTCTAAGATATCTACAGATCTCTGTGTAGGGATTTCTGTCATCCCTGTGTTATCTACTTACCATTTCTGTCAGGTATTCTATAACCAGATCTTCTAAGATATCTACAGATCTCTGTGTAAGGATTTCTGTCATCTCTGTGTTATCTACCTACCATTTCTGTCAGGTATTCTATAACCAGATCTTCTAAGATATCTACAGATTCTGTGTAAGGATTTCTGTCATTCCTGTGTTATTTACCTACCATTTCTGTCAGGTATTCTATAACCAGATCTTCTAAGATATCTACAGATCTCTGTGTAAGGATTTCTGTCATCCCTGTGTTATCTACCTACCATTTCTGTCAGGTATTCTATAACCAGATCTTCTAAGATATCTACAGATTCTGTGTAAGGATTTCTGTCATTCCTGTGTTATCTACCTACCATTTCTGTCAGGTATTCTATAACCAGATCTTCTAAGATATCTACAGATTCTGTGTAGGGATTTCTGTCAACCCTGTGTTATTTACCTACCATTTCTGTCAGGTATTCTATAACCAGATCTTCTAAGATATCTACAGATCTCTGTGTAAGGATTTCTGTCATCCCTGTGTTATCTACCTACCATTTCTGTCAGGTATTCTATAACCAGATCTTCTAAGATATCTACAGATCTCTGTGTAAGGATTTCTGTCATCCCTGTGTTATCTACCTACCATTTCTGTCAGGTATTCTATAACCAGATCTTCTAAGATATCTACAGATTCTGTGTAAGGATTTCTGTCATCTCTGTGTTATCTACTTACCATTTCTGTCAGGTATTCTATAACCAGATCTTCTAAGATATCTACAGATTCTGTGTAAGGATTTCTGTCATTCCTGTGTTATCTACCTACCATTTCTGTCAGGTATTCTATAACCAGATCTTCTAAGATATCTACAGATCTCTGTGTAGGGATTTCTGTCATCCCTGTGTTATCTACTTACCATTTCTGTCAGGTATTCTATAACCAGATCTTCTAAGATATCTACAGATCTCTGTGTAGGGATTTCTGTCATCTCTGTGTTATCTACTTACCATTTCTGTCAGGTATTCTATAACCAGATCTTCTAAGATATCTACAGATCTCTTTGTAAGGATTTCTGTCATCCCTGTGTTATCTACCTACCATTTCTGTCAGGTATTCTATAACCAGATCTTCTAAGATATCTACAGATTCTGTGTAAGGATTTCTGTCATTCCTGTGTTATCTACCTACCATTTCTGTCAGGTATTCTATAACCAGATCTTCTAAGATATCTACAGATTCTGTGTAGGGATTTCTGTCAACCCTGTGTTATTTACCTACCATTTCTGTCAGGTATTCTATAACCAGATCTTCTAAGATATCTACAGATTCTGTGTAAGGATTTCTGTCATTCCTGTGTTATCTACCTACCATTTCTGTCAGGTATTCTATAACCAGATCTTCTAAGATATCTACAGATTCTGTGTAAGGATTTCTGTCATCCCTGTGTTATCTACTTACCATTTCTGTCAGGTATTCTATAACCAGATCTTCTAAGATATCTACAGATCTCTGTGTAAGGATTTCTGTCATCCCTGTGTTATCTACCTACCATTTCTGTCAGGTATTCTATAACCAGATCTTCTAAGATATCTACAGATCTCTGTGTAAGGATTTCTGTCATCCCTGTGTTATCTACCTACCATTTCTGTCAGGTATTCTATAACCAGATCTTCTAAGATATCTACAGATCTCTGTGTAGGGATTTCTGTCATCCATGTGTTATTTACCTACCATTTCTGTCAGGTATTCTATAACCAGATCTTCTAAGATATCTACAGATTCTGTGTAAGGATTTCTGTCATCCCTGTGTTATCTACCTACCATTTCTGTCAGGTATTCTATAACCAGATCTTCTAAGATATCTACAGATTCTGTGTAGGGATTTCTGTCATCCCTGTGTTATCTACTTACCATTGCTGTCAGGTATTCTATAACCAGATCTTCTAAGATATCTACAGATCTCTGTGTAGGGATTTCTGTCATCCATGTGTTATTTACCTACCATTTCTGTCAGGTATTCTATAACCAGATCTTCTAAGATATCTACAGATCTCTGTGTAAGGATTTCTGTCATCCCTGTGTTATCTACTTACCATTTCTGTCAGGTATTCTATAACCAGATCTTCTAAGATATCTACAGATTCTGTGTAAGGATTTCTGTCATCCCTGTGTTATCTACCTACCATTTCTGTCAGGTATTCTATAACCAGATCTTCTAAGATATTTACAGATTCTGTGTAAGGATTTCTGTCATCCCTGTGTTATCTACTTACCATTTCTGTCAGGTATTCTATAACCAGATCTTCTAAGATATCTACAGATGTCTGTGTAGGGATTTCTGTCATCCCTGTGTTATTTACCTACCATTTCTGTCAGGTATTCTATAACCAGATCTTCTAAGATATCTACAGATTCTGTGTAAGGATTTCTGTCATCCCTGTGTTATCTACCTACCATTTCTGTCAGGTATTCTATAACCAGATCTTCTAAGATATCTACAGATTCTGTGTAGGGATTTCTGTCATCCCTGTGTTATCTACTTACCATTGCTGTCAGGTATTCTATAACCAGATCTTCTAAGATATCTACAGATCTCTGTGTAGGGATTTCTGTCATCCATGTGTTATTTACCTACCATTTCTGTCAGGTATTCTATAACCAGATCTTCTAAGATATCTACAGATCTCTGTGTAAGGATTTCTGTCATCCCTGTGTTATCTACTTACCATTTCTGTCAGGTATTCTATAACCAGATCTTCTAAGATATCTACAGATTCTGTGTAAGGATTTCTGTCATCCCTGTGTTATCTACCTACCATTTCTGTCAGGTATTCTATAACCAGATCTTCTAAGATATCTACAGATTCTGTGTAAGGATTTCTGTCATCCCTGTGTTATCTACCTACCATTTCTGTCAGGTATTCTATAACCAGATCTTCTAAGATATCTACAGATCTCTGTGTAAGGATTTCTGTCATCCCTGTGTTATCTACTTACCATTTCTGTCAGGTATTCTATAACCAGATCTTCTAAGATATCTACAGATTCTGTGTAAGGATTTCTGTCATCCCTGTGTTATCTACTTACCATTTCTGTCAGGTATTCTATAACCAGATCTTCTAAGATATCTACAGATTCTGTGTAAGGATTTCTGTCATCCCTGTGTTATCTACTTACCATTTCTGTCAGGTATTCTATAACCAGATCTTCTAAGATATCTACAGATGTCTGTGTAGGGATTTCTGTCATCCCTGTGTTATTTACCTACCATTTCTGTCAGGTATTCTATAACCAGATCTTCTAAGATATCTACAGATCTCTGTGTAGGGATTTCTGTCGTCCCTGTGTTATCTACTTACCATTTCTGTCAGGTATTCTATAACCAGATCTTCTAAGATATCTACAGATCTCTGTGTAGGGATTTCTGTCATCCCTGTGTTATCTACCTACCATTTCTGTCAGGTATTCTATAACCAGATCTTCTAAGATATCTACAGATTCTGTGTAAGGATTTCTGTCATCCCTGTGTTATCTACCTACCATTTCTGTCAGGTATTCTATAACCAGATCTTCTAAGATATCTACAGATGTCTGTGTAGGGATTTCTGTCATCCCTGTGTTATCTACCTACCATTTCTGTCAGGTAATCTATAACCAGATCTTCTAAGATATCTACAGATCTCTGTGTAAGGATTTCTGTCATCCCTGTGTTATCTACTTACCATTTCTGTCAGGTATTCTATAACCAGATCTTCTAAGATATCTACAGATTCTGGGTAAGGATTTCTGTCATCCCTGTGTTATCTACCTACCATTTCTGTCAGGTATTCTATAACCAGATCTTCTAAGATATCTACAGATTCTGTGTAAGGATTTCTGTCATCCCCAAAACCGTACATCATACATCTCACTGAAAATATAATAGCATTGATACAAAATATCATCAAAAAGATAAAGCAGAAGAATAGAAGAAAATGAGATGTGGAATAAGTGTACGCGACACAACCTACATTATAAACGTATATTTTAAATATCCACAATGGAAAACAGCCAGCAGCCTTCAATGTGACCAGCGGTCGCTGCTCGCTGTTTTTCAATTGGCCCCTGGATTGAAAATAAAATACATATGATTCAAGCCCAATCCCAAAGTGCATTGAAAGACCCTCTTCTTGACAAAAAACAATTAACAAAAATTCGACTAAATACAAACATAAGCTTTGATAAAAATTCCTGGCTTAGGACAGGCACATTAAAATGTGGCGGGGTTAAACTAGTTTTTTGGCGCCAACCTTCCCCCTAATGATAATCAATAACAAAGCACAAACTAACACACAGTAAAAATCAAATTTTTGGTTGTTTTTTTTAAATACAACATGTACAATGTATGTACAAATAAATCAAAAGAGGGGTTCCATCCTGACCCAAGGAAAATAATAGGTACATTCTAGGCCTATTGTAGCCAAAAAACAATATTTCCTAAATAGAACTTTCGGACCGGTGAGAAACTACAGCAAAATATTATTAAACCCCTGCTTTGAAGAAGCTGTTTTACTGTTTTACCCTTCTGTTCATCTGTCCATTGGTAACAAATTTTCTGTCACAGTTTTCTAAGTAACTACATGACGTAGAGGTCTGATAATTTGGAAGTAGCTTTATCATGTTTTTCCTTTAGTACAATATGGTTTATATTGATTTTATGCTTGTAAATCATCTATTTCCTTTTACCTAATACTTAAGGTTTTGCATATGCATGCAAAATTTCTGTCACAGTTTTCTAAGCAACAACAAGATGCAGAGGTCTGATATTGTAAGCTCATAGATTTCTTTTTTTGAAGTTAGTTATCTATAGGTCAAATAAAACTTTATTAGTGGCTCACATGGTGATGTAAATGTATCATAAAATGTCTTTATTTCTAATGTTGTGGATGTTTATCATGTTAATTGAGATTAAAACTTTTGTCACAACAGTAACTTCTGGAACCATAAATAGACTTCAGCATTGGTGTTTTATCTTTGTCTAATACTGTTTTTTGTTTTGTTTCATGTACATGTAATTTCATCGTCGGAAACCCACGGCTGACTCTGATGCATACCTTACTCCAATATATGCATCGGAGTCAGCCAAGGTTTCCCCGGATGATGTAATATGTGATTATAAAAAAAAATCTAAAAAAACAATATCATACACTCTTTAGAAAATATTTTCTTTCTTTTTTCCAGTGGAATATCCTCTTCTGCATCCTCATCATCAAACTGAAAAATAATTTAAAGATATTCAAACATGTTATACATACATGTATTGATGTTTTGTCATTGTATGTCTATTAACATTTAAAAATCAAGCAGTAAGATATTGATATCACATTGAATTGATTCCTTCTAAGAAACAGAGGTACCAAAGGGACATCCAAATGTCAAAAGTCAGAAAGGGTAGAGACAAAACCCTAAACAGGAACGAGAACAACACAATGATAAATTCATTCTACTGTCTCTACTGGCACGACTGGCAAATCCTGCTTTGAATATTATATTTTTCTAATTATGCCATACATCTCTGATTTGTGCTTTGAGGGTACCATACAAAGCCCACAGGGACTTGCCCCCATCTCTCAATATGTTGTTGAGACAATGTGCCAAATGAAACAAAAACACAAGGGAGATAATATGTTTCCTATCCCCTATGCTTTAATTTAATTTTCTGTAGATAAATAATTATCCCCGCGCTAGCGAAAGCGCGAGGATAATGTTTTGCTGTTCGATCTACGTACGTACGTCCGTACGTATGGCGTTAATGTCCAGGATAATCTCTGTAACCACTGGGAGTAGAAAGATAAAACTTGGGTCATTGATTGCATTGTGGGTGGGGACTGTGCCGAAGGTTTCGGAATTTCGATATGGCCCCTAGGGGCTGGGCTGCATAGGTAACCTAAGGGCACATTATTCCTTCGTCAAGCAACTCCTCCCAGGGTCTTTGGAATACGGAACTGAAACTTGGCTCAGTAGTTGCACTAAAGATGTAGATTCTGCCGAAGGTTTCAGAATTTTGATATTGCCCCTAGGGGCTGGGCTGCATAGGTAGCCTGAGGGAACATTATTCCTTCGTCACGCAACTCCTCCCAGGTTATTTGGAATAAGGAACTGAAACTTGGCTCAGTAGTTGCACTATGAATGTAGATTCTGCTGAAAGTTTCGGAATTTTGATATGGCCCCTAGGGACTGGGCTGCATAGGTAGCCTAAGGGCACATTATTCCTTTGTCACGCAACTCCTCCCAGGTTATTTGGAATACCGAACTGAAACTTGGCTCAGTAGTTGCACTATGGATGTAAATTCTGCCGAAGGTTTTGGAATTTTGATATGGCCCCTAGGGGCTGGGCTGCATAGGTAGCCTGAGGGCACATTATTCCTTTGTCACGCAACTCTTCCAAGGTTATTTGGAATACCGAATTGAAACTTGGCTCAGTTGTTGCACTATGGATTTAGATTCTGCTGAAGGTTCCGGAATTTTGATATGGCCCCTAGAAGCTGGGCTGCATAAGTAGCCTAAGGGCACATTCCTTTGTCATGCATAATTCTTTACATTACTATCACTCCCACTACCAGGGAAAAGTCTCATATTAATACATATACATTTAATAGTACTAGTAATGGGCATTATCATGATTATAGTCATAGTTTATTTCTTTCAATTATTTGCCCTTATACTATCAAACACCAGTGTAGCGCGGGGATATGCAGCGTGGCTGTTTCGACTAGTTTATCATATATCCATGAATTTATAACTTGTTTCATGGATGAATTTTCTTTGTAAAACACCCAGATTTATCATGATCATGATTAATTGCATATCAGTCACCAAAAAAGATTTTATTTGAGAAGATTTAAAATTCTATTAGAGATGTGGGATGTGAAAGTAGTATTTGCCTTGTATATCTTTTTTCATATGTCACATTGAAACTTACAAAATATTGATACAAGAGTTAACACTAAAGTATGTCTCGCCTGCCGGCACCATCAGAAACAATTATTCTTTCTTACTTCCATTATATTTTGAATTTACATGGATTTTCAGTTTCTGAGATCAAAAGATGTTTATAGAACTTAAACATTGCAAATATATGCAATAAAAATAACCAAAGTCACTCAACCGGAAAATCAAGGTCAAGGTCAAAAGATGGGGATGCAACTGGGCTAAGCTACTACTGGGGCATATGCATACCAAGTTTCATCAACCTAGGACCTATAGTTCTTGAGATATGGAGGTGCTCTCAAAACTTTTCCATTGCTATTATATGTATTGAATATTGTCAAAGTCACTCAACCGGAAAATCAAGGTCAAGGTCAAAAGATGGGGATGCAACTGGGCTAAGCTACTACTGGGGCATATGCATACCAAGTTTCATCAAACTAGGACCTATAGTTCTTGAGATATGGAGGTGCTCGCAAAACTTTTCCATTGCTATTATATGTATTGAAAATTGTCAAAGTCACTCAACCAGAAAATCAAGGTCAAGGTCAAAAGATGGGGATGCAACTGTGCTAAGCTACTACTGGGGCATATGCATACCAAGTTTCATCAACCTAGGACCTATAGTTCTTGAGATATGGAGGTGCTCGCAAAACTTTTCCATTGCTATTATATGTATTGAAAATTGTCAAAGTCACTCAACCATAAAATCAAGGTCAAGGTCAAAAGATGGGGATGCAACTGTGCTAAGCTACTACTGGGGCATATGCATACCAAGTTTCATCAACCTAGGACTTATAGTTCTTGAGATATGGAGGTGCTCATAAAACTTTTCCAAAAAGTTAACGCCGCCGTCGCCGCCGCCGCCGCCGGTAAAGTAACACCTATGTCCCGCTCTGCTTCGCAGGCGAGACAAAAAGGATGCTAAGTTCCTGTGAATAACTTTTGATATATTGATCATGTTGATAGGGATGCATTTTTTTAATCATGCTTACAAATAATGAAATCAACAATTTTATTCCAATTAAAATAACTAACAAGATTGCTACACATAGCCAATGTCCCCCACTGCCTCATTAAAGTTGAAAATTTACTATAATTTGTTTAATCAAAATTGTGTTGTCATAAAATCAACTACCGGTACATATCATGGCAAACAATCCTACAACATTTCGTCAAAATCAGTTAAGCAGTCGCAAATGAGTTGTGTCCACAAAATGTTCTTATGACCTAAGATGAACAAAGTTGAAAAAATCCATTAACTCCTATAAAATTTGTTGAATCAAAATGGTGCAGCGATATCATCAAGTACATATCATGACAAACAATTCTATAAATTTCATCAAAATACATTGAGTGGTCTCAGAGGAGTTGCACCCCTAAACTGCCAAAGTCATGAAAATGTTCCTATGACCTTACATGTATATGATCTTGATTCTTAATGACGATAATGATCGATAATGTTCAAGTACTCCTATAAAATTAGACGAATCAAAATGGTGTTGTAATATGATCAACTAAATATCAGGACAAACATTCCTATGACCTAAAATGAACAAAGTTGATAAAGTTCCATATAGACTACATGTATTTACAATATTATCAACTAAATACATGTTTCATGGCAAACAATCCTACCAATTCCATCAAAATGAAATCTGTAGAGCTGTCTCAGAGGAGTTGCACCCACAAAGTGTGACAGACGGACAGATGCAAGGAGGCAAAGACGCACTGACAGATGGAGGGACCATATCAGGTCACTCTGTCACGCTGCAGCGGGGGACCAAAATGTAACTGCGTTCCTATTCATATATATGTGACACTTTTGTTTCTCCCCAAAAAAATAAATATAACCAAAGAATAAAAACATGACTATGATGACAAAGGGAACAGAACTAATGTTAGAATTCAATCAATAGAGTGTACAATATAAAAAACTATTATAGTTACATGTGTGATACAAAATTTATCAAAGGTTTTTGGTGCTGCCTTTAGAATTCCTAAGGCACCAGGTTCAAGCCCTGGGAACCTGTAAATTATTAGCACATGAACTTTTCTTTGTGTTCCTTCCACTGTTCCATTAGCATAGTTACATTTTTGAGGGTTAAATTATTACATGTAAATGTATTATATTAAATAAGAAGGAAGCAAAGAGGCACCTATGGGGCATTCAATAAAACAAAATTAAGCAAAAACTTTAACCAAAAGTCTCGCCTTTTGGGACATTCGCTACAGGCGAGACAAAAGTTACTTGGATTTCTTGTGACTTAAGAATGCTGAACATAACAAATGTTTAGTCTACTTAGGCTCAGCAGATACATGTATGCTCTGTTCAATGCAGGATTTATGTAAATTCTAAAATATAAGGTTTAACTCCCTCCATCATTGTTTTGTCTTTAGCTATATATCTATTTGTATTTTGTTTGGTTTTATGCATTTTAAGCATCTTTCGAAATGGTGGATTTCCTATTTTTGGGTTCTAGTGCTGCTGATGAGGAATATTTTTCTAAAATGGCCATACAGCTCATAAAAATTATGTAGTTGGAATTAACATAATGTGTTATAGTCTCATGTTCATTTACTCCATATCCTTTCATAAATTTATAAATTATTTAAAACCTGCAAGTCTTGCAAATGTTTTGTCCACTAAGGCTCATCAGAGATGTACATGTATCGAAATCCGGGAAGGGGTCCATCGACAAAAGAACTAAGAAGAAAGGACAAGATAGGATAGAGTAAACCTTTACTTTGAGAAACTGTGTTACTTTTCAAAAGTAAGCCTAGCTCAAATCGAATGCGATCATCAAAGAGATGAAGCCGACAATGGGCTTCAAAATTTTATTTGCCCTTTGAAAAACATATGAATATGTTGTAATTTAGTCAAATAAATATTAAAAAATTATAGCAATCACAGCTTGTAGCGGAGAGCTCTACAGCAAGTTCCTGTGACAAATTTGCCTAATGCTGATATTTAAATCGATTGATTTTTATTGTGTGTTTAGTTTTTGTGCTTTGTCTAGGAATATTGATAGGGGGAAGGTTGGGCCCAAAAAACTAGTTTAACCCCGCCACATATTACATGTGCCTGTCCTAAGCCAGGAATCTTTGACAAAGCTTTCGTTTGTACTTGTCTTTTTGATGTTTTCTGTTCCTTGTTTAAGAAGGGGGTCTATCTGTGACTATTTCAGGGCTGGATTTGAATTATATGCATCTTATTTAGACCATGGGCCAATTGCAGAACTGCGAGCAGTGCCAAATGGCCTCGTTAAAGGCTGCTGGCGGTTGTCCATTGTGTTTTTTCTAAATTGCCGTTTAATTGTGGGCTGTGTCGCGTACACTTATTCCACATCTCTTTATTTTCTATTATTTTCGTCCGGATATACTTATCACAGTTCATACAGGTCTGGTGTGAATTTGAAAATAATTACCGGTACATGTACCAATTTTGCTAGTAGCCTTCCAAAAATTTTCTATGTATAAATACAGAACAAGGAGAAAAATATTCTGATGACGATGAGTTACTACATTTTTTTAAAGTTTTTAAAACTAATTTTATTCATTTTTTTACATTTTCTTTTATACGCTCATTCGCCCCAACCACATCGTCCAAAGCCAAATGTTCTAGAAAATGAACTGATCAAAATAAAAATAACCACTATGACTTCAGATCTCCAAAATCTAACTTTTTATTTGTTCATGAAAAAATATGTTAACAAAGATGCTTAATAACTAAGACATCATGTCTTCAGCTCAAAATAATGATCAATAATCAATCAGAACAATTCATTCGGGTGACTCGTAGCTGTGGTTCCGTAAGCTAGCTCTTAATGGTCCTTTTTGACATTTTCTGACTGGCTGTGCTCGCATATTTAGGCATTGCCTATCTCATATTAAAAATAATGAATAACACATTAAGTACCAAAATGTCTAGAGTAAAGTATGGAAATGACTAGTACCGAGTTCAGAAATGTCTTATTGCGTAGGTACAGGAATGAACAGGTAGTACTACCCAAGTGTCTTGATACGGTGTGAATCTCATGGAACTTGCATGAACTTTACAGGTCTGCATGTAGTATACATTGTAAATCATATGTTAGTCCTAGCTCACCTGGCAGCACAGGGGCTTGGAACAATTATATAAGTTGATACACTCCCGAAGGGAGCTAAAATGGTAGAAATGTCAATATTTTAGTTGTACTATGAGATGAATTTTCCTTCAACGTCCGGTTTAGCACGCGCTTGTTTTCCCGAACTTTCGTCGTCTTTTTAACGTTTTTATCTTTGAAAATTTGAGACGTCATTAAACAGGTTTGGAATAACCCCAATTGGGATAATATATCTCAATTGGGATAAATTATCCCAATTGGGATAAGTGAAGTTATCCCAATTGGGATAAGTGAAGTTATCCCAATTGGGATAAATGACAAGTTTTTCAAGCATAATTTGGTGCATCACAAATAATAAACAATTTAAAAGTTAATAATTTCAGGGATATGAAGATGTATTGCAATAGTGTGTGTGATGCTGCGTTTTTGCGACAATTCATTTTAGTAATAGCAGCATCATTCAGTTAATATTGCTACAATCATACAAAATTGAACAAGGTATTGCCTCAATGATTGCATTACAATAGACAATAGACAATAGACAATATTTATTTGCATAAACACATTTACATTAAATGGTTATAGCACAAAGAATAACATAACATTTTATAATTACAGATATATCAATATTAACATGGCATGACAGTGGTACTAATTTATTCATTAACATTTAAATGTGTTTTCTTATCTTCCAGCATTCTTGTAAAAATTTAATGAAAATTTTAATAATTGAAAAGGAATTGTTGTTAAGAAGAAATTTAATTTCTTTAATTGTTAGAGTATGAGGAAACGGATGTTCTAGTAGATTTTTAAGTTTTTCAATAAGGTTATTTCTTAGATTATTGTAGTGAGGACAAGTTGATAGAAAGTGGAACTCGTCTTCAATGTTTTTGTTATCACAAGAGAGACAAATGCGTTCACTTCTTTCAGTATTATTATATCTTCCTCTTTCTATAGCCAAGTTGTGGGAACTTAAACGCAATTTACAAAGGATAGATCTTTCACTCTTAGCTTTACAGAGGTCTAAATAAGCAGGGCGTTTAGTTGGTATAAAAATTTTATGAAAGAAAGAAAGTTTGCTACTAGCTTCTATAGAGCTATTCATATTTTGTTTATATTGATCATTTATTCTTTGTTCGATTCAAAAAATTGAAAAAACAACCGAATATTTGATGTTCAGTGGAAAACATCAAATATTCGGTTGTTTTTTCAATTTTTTTTACCCTGGTCAAAGAAAGATAACTGCAATTTAAAATAATAATTTGATTGTCAGAATTTTTTTTCTGAGATTTAAAAGAATAATTCAAATCTATGCAAGTTCCAAAAATATTTCACTACTACAAAGGGAACATATGTTATTGTACAAAATTACACACAAAAGAACTTTTAACAATACTAAAACGTTGTTGATTCACATTAAAAATGACTAACTTTTTAGACAAAAATTATGATCTGTGCATAAAATGCAGCATCCCTTATGTAATCTATATATATTGTAATGAAGCATTTACATCTGGGTATAATCTCTCACATGGTTTTTTTATGCACCATTCAGCCAGTAAGTTTTTATATCTAAAAAACCTGTCTTTTATCCCAATTGGGATAAGTCCATTTATCCCAATTGGGATAATATATCCCCACTGGGATATATTATCCCAATTGGGGTTATTCCCAACCTGTTAAACGCTCACGTAACCCACAAGAAAAGCTAGTTTGTTTTTATTTTCCAACCCCCCAAAAATTAAATTAATTGAAACTGCTGGAGCATTACAGGTCTCACCTGCCTCATATTATAACTGAATAAAAAAAATGTTCCAAGCTGCTGTGCTGGCAGATGTGAATGTGACATGAGAAATCTTATTTCTCAAACTCAGTCCCCATTACTTAGTTCAACCATGTTCAACCATGAAAGAGCTACAATAAGCACATGATTATAACAGTTTATAATGATCGAACACACTGTTAATTCACAAAATATGGGATACCTGATCTTTTTCACTGCTTTCTCCAGTGGCCATTGTCCTAGATTTTGCCTTATTACCCAAAAATGGAACGGACGTTTAAAAACACAGTTTTTTGCATTATTGTCCCCTGAGTATTGAAAAGTGGATTGCCTAAGCGAATATCAAACAGGACCTTATTTGATTAAGTGAAATGGCAAGTTATCAAAGTGCCAAATATTGATTTACATCGGTATTAGACTGGACCAAACACAGAAAATTGTAAACTTCCGGTCTTACACAAGCACGTTTTTCATCATTTCACCTTCAAAATATAACAGATACAATGCCAAAAGAAGGCGACAAGAATGATTCGGAGAAGCCTAAATTAAAGCCATGTTGTGCTTGTCCTGACACTAAAAAAGCACGTGATGAATGGTGAGAGTCACAAATCTTTTATTTGACAGTTTGATTGAACTGTTGAACAACTGCTTTCTCTGCTCAGCAGCTTGTTTTTTGGACTGTCATGACTGTTGTACACTGTATATAATATGACGTCTAAAATTTTTAAAGATAAAAACGTTTAAAAGACGCCGAAAGTTCGGGAAAACAAGCGCGTGCTATACTGGACGTTGAAGGAAAATTCAGCTCATAGTACAATTAAAATATTGACATTTCTACCATTATCGCTCCCTTCGGGAGCGTTTAATGTACATGTCTCTCACTCCTTGAATTCATATTGTTATCCTAAAAAACTCTCTAACCCAATTTGTCTTGTGTCGGAATTTTCTCCAAATCATTATCATTTCATGTTAATCAAAGTCGATCAAAAGCCCACCAGAGCTTATGTTATTTGTATCAGACCTGTCAAGTGTCACGCAGCTCGAGTGAGACTCAGGCATCTAGTTGGCAATTTGGCGGCAAATTTCTCTGATCTTTTAATTTTTTCCTTTGATCTTTTAATTTTTAGGCGAATCTCACGCATGCAGCTCATTAAAACTTGACAGGCCTGTTGTATATTGCCAATCGACTATAAATAAAGCTTATTTGATTGATTTGATTTGTTCCTGATATAGTCCTTTTTAGAAACTGTTTAC
Organism: Arcuatula senhousia; assembly: GCA_963971305.1. Lineage (NCBI taxonomy): Eukaryota > Metazoa > Mollusca > Bivalvia > Mytilida > Mytilidae > Arcuatula > Arcuatula senhousia. Next base: position 62,536,915 of record OZ020309.1, read on the forward strand.
CGGACGTGCGGACCCGAGAAATCTTATAATTAAAATTGCACTACAGGTTTATGACTTCCTGGTCGGCCTAGTCATTGGAAATCCGTTGAAATTAACTAAAATCGTCAACTTGTTAAAACATTTTAAATCTGCCTGCCAAAGTATTAAACTTACTAAAACGTATGTTTAACACATCTAGGACTTCACTGTACACTAGTTTATTTGAATCCGGGAGTTGAAATTAGGCTGAAAGCAGATAGGGATAAATTGTTGTTTTCCTTAGCTCAATGTTGTTCACATCATGTGGCTGATCCCCAAAAGGGAAACTACTCTTGCAAAAATGAGAATAAAAGAATCAAAATCGGAATTCCAGATGACTTTTAAAAAAGGAGAATGGCTTAATTTGTGCTGCTTTGGAATCAAGTAATAACTTACTTACTAACTTAGTGTAATTAATGAGTCCTGCTAAATGTTTTCCAAATTTATACACAATACACTTTGCAATGCCTGACACACGTTAGCAGAATGTCACGTCTGAGGCAGATATTGTTCACACAGGGTTATGTTGCCTGCGTTGCTGTCTTCACTCAAGAAATTTTATGGAAGACATCATGCACTTATACATGTTATAGACAAATATGGGATTTCGATCTCTCAGATGAGTGCAAATGTTGGTTTGTTATAGGGTTTTGTTTTGTCTTGACACACCGAATTGACTGTTGGCATCGCGACGGGTGTGCTATAGCAAGCAGGAACTGCTTACTCTTCCGGAGCACCTGAGTTCACTCTCGTTTCGACTGGAGTTGGTGTTGTTGATTGATATTCAGTTATTTTTGTGTTTCCATGTTTTACATGTTGTCTGTATTTGTCCCATTCTTGTTGGTGTTTACTGGTTTTGTCTCTGCCGTTTCGGACTTTTGACATTCGGATACCCTATTGGTACCTCTGCTTCTTTCCTTAATCAAGACTTACATTTTGTATCAGAAGCGCTCTTCCCAAAAAATTAAAATTCGCATCACCACATACATGTTTGTATATGAATATATAAAGCATAGAACAATAAAAAATACTGAACTGGAAACCAAATTATGACTAAAATCTCATCTTCATCTTCATTTTGTTGTTTTTCAGTATTATTGAGAAAGGTGAGGAGAATTGCAAGTCTTTGATAGAAGCCCACAAAGAATGTATGAGAAAACTAGGATTCAAAATATGATAGTAAATTGTAAGTATGAGATTATATTGAAAAGGGATAAATAATCTTGATCATAAGAAACAGTAAAAGAGGAATAAAACATTTCTAGACTGGTACATGTACTTCACATGTTCAATTTTCTATACATGTTTCCTTGAATGGATTAGATAAGACCTGGAGAAAATAAAAAAAAAATCTGCAATGTTTACCAATGATTTTAAAAACACAGAAGTAACCAAATTTTTATGTTATTCAAATAAAAAATATTGCTTTGACAATTTTGAATTCACATATTCAGGAACACATTTACTGTGGATTCATTTATTTTCGTGGGTATCAATTTTCGTGGTTTGATGAAAAAGGATCAGTTCGTAGATTCTTAAATTCGTGGTTTTGAAGACTTTAGACTACGGATCAATGTAAAATTTCCTTTTCGTGGGAAATCAATTTTCGTGGGTAAAGGTCACCCACGAAAACCACGAAAATTGATACCCCCACGAATAATAATGAAACCACAGTAGTTGAAAATTAACTAGAATGGCTGACCTGTTTCTGTAATCAAGTTTTAGTATGAATAAAATTTTTGTGGCCAGCAATCCAGTGTTCATTTTATATGATTTGTCTGTCCCAAATTGGTATCCAAATTATACTTTTAAAAAGCTTCAACAGAATTTTGTGAAGTACAAGAGTACACTTACAATAAAATGAAGGTAATGTTCAATTTCCTGTAAAATCCTAAGAATATATAGAGTTATGACCCTTGAGAAAAGTTTAAATAACAGCTTGTGTTTGACATTCAAACCCAGAACACACAAGGTAGGAAAATTGTCGCTCATTTGGAGCAGAACAAGAACAACCCTGGGTAATGACGTACCAACATAATATGTAACCTAGGTTGTTTCGAATGTACACTTTTATTTGTTAAAAAGATCATTGACCCATACAAAACAGAGGTCACCCACATTCTGTTTTATATTTCAACCCGGGAAAAATAATCTACCCAGGCTGCCCAGGGAGGGAATGTCGAACGCGCCCACAGTATTTCTGACACTGAAGTGATTGCTTGTTTTTTATGTTTTACAGGTGTATTGCAAGACTTGAAATCCCAATGAAGTCAGATGGTGGATTGTTTGTGTTTATGTATGAAAGGATGTTTTTAGAACTTGTGACATGATTGTACAGATTTATATGTGTTCATAGGTTTTGTTATTTATAAAGTTTTTAATAAGAAACTTAAGTCATTATGTTTTAGTTTAACAGTTTAAATAATTCATCTATTGAAAAATGTTGCTGTCATGAAATTTTATGGATGTGATGTTGTCTTGTTGCAGCACTTGGACCATATGTTCCCACTTCAATTGGTCATTAAATGCATCAAGTTGATTAGAATTGCCCTGTCCACTTCAACTTTTCAGAATTACGGTTGTGGTAACAAAGCAAACAAAAAACCGAAAAAATATTGATGAAAACCAAAGTTAAAAAAAAGACTATTACATTTAGGTACCTAACTAAAAGGTTGTAATTCGTAGTGCATAACAACATAATGGGCCCAAAATTTAGTCAGTTGTTGAAATACAAAACAGCAATTTGTCCAAAGATACTCTATTAAAATGTGAAAACTTTATTATTATGACAAAAGTGAAAAATTACAAATTTATGTTCATGTTAAAAAAAAGGGGGTTAAAATTTGTGGAAATAGATATGGTTAATTATGCTGAGAAACATTATCAAATATCACTGCAAAAAAACATGTTTGTTGTTTGACTTTTATACAGTTTGTCAGTATAACCCTTTTGAAACTACTCAATTCAATTAATGAAACTTGTTGTTATTAAGTAGATGTATCATTTGCAGAAATTAGTGCATATCACTATGAAATCTTGATTTGATTGTTTTTTATAGGAGTTTTAGCCCTACAAATCCTAGATTGATGAAACTTGGTATGTTTTTGCATCAGAGCTGTACTGCTATAGCTACGTTATCATCTTTGTCCTTGAGTTTGGTTATGATACTTCAGTTGGTTGGGTTTTTTTTGTTTTTGTTCCAGTTATTGCCCTTTGACCAAAGAAATTTATGGACTGTCTGATCATATCATCTTAAACTTCCCACCAGATATATTATGAAACTTTGTATGAAACAAAGTGATGCCATAGTTACGTTGTCTTTCATGTTTGAGATTATATTTGTTTGCTTATTTTTGTGGGAATTATGGCACTTAGAAGAAAGTTTACATCTTTACTACACCTTAAAAAGCTGTCATCATATCAAGCTGCACACATATCTTACATAAACTGGTATCTAATAAACTGTAAACACAGGGATCATATGTTGCACCTGTTGCAACTGGACACAATATATAAAATGAAGTTAAAAAATCGAAATGTTGAAAATTACTACAATACTGGCAATAACTTTCGAAATTGATCTATTCCAAAAATCAACTTGTTTACATAAAATGGATATAAGGAACAACATTAATTTTTAGCCAAATGAGTACAAAATTTAAAAGGCAGAAGACCATGACTGCGGATGCATACAAATAAAGTCTTTCTGAAATTGATCTGTACTGATGCTAATGCAACTGCATAATCGGCTGCATAACAACTTTCAATGGTGTACCATAACTGCTTCATGTTAACACTGGCCAGAACATGACTGCAAGAGCAAACAGATGAATTCCTCCTCACAGCCACCAATGTCCTAAATGATAACTTTTAGTTATGCGAGGAAATTCGTAAGGAGAACTTCCAGATTTTTATACGACCGCAAAAAATTTCGGACGTATTATGGTATGATGCTGGTGTCGTCGTCGTCGTTGTCGTCGTCGTCGGTGTCTGTTAACTTTTTAGTGTTTCCACAATAACTTTAGTTCCAGTTATCCGATTGCTATGAAACTTGACAATGATGTTCCTTACCATAAAAGGATGAATGGGATTGATTTTGGGGGTCCCTCCATTTTTATACGACCGCAAAAAATTTGCGGACGTATAATGGTATGATGCTGTCGTCGTCGTCGTCGTCGTCGTCGTTGTCGTTGTCGTTGTCGTTGTCGTCGTCGTCTGTTAACTTTAGTGTATACACGATAACTTTAGTTCTAGTTATCCAAATGCAATGAAATTTGACAATGATATTTCTTACCATTAAAGGATGGATGGGATTGATTTTGGGGGTCCCCCCTTTTTTCGTTTGGAAATTAAGGGCCAAAAGGGGCCAAAATTGTAACTTTTTTGTTTGTTCTTACAATAACTTTTTCAAAATCTTCTCCTCTGAAACTACTGAACAGAATTCAATGAAACTTGGTATGATTGATCATTAGGGTGTCCTGCACTATAGTAATGTTTCAATTTCTGATTCGTCAAAAAACATGGCCGCCGTGGCTAAAAATAGACCAGGGGGGTCAGACTACTGTTTTTGGCTTGTAATTCAAAAAGTATAAGAGATAGATGAAATCTGATGCCACCCTACTGCTTCAGGATCAAAAGTTCTACAAAAGTCTCCATTTGGTCGAAGTTGTCAGAAGACCCCTTATAGGGGTTACGGCCCCTTAAAGGTGAAAAATTGCATTTTTTCATGTTTTTGCCCTATAGTTAAAAAATTATTGCAGATAGCAAAAAGCTGTTGCTTGCTTAATTGTTCAGCTCATTTAGCTCTACAAAAAACTCCATACGGTCAAAGTTGTCAGATGACCCCTTATAGGGGCTACAGCCCCTAAAATAATGTTTTTTCATGTGTTTGGCCTATGAAATGAAAACTTTAGCAGGTAGAGAGAAGCTGTTGCTTGCTTAAATGTTCAGCTCATTTACACAATTAAGAATTAATTTTTGCGACCCCCCACCTTTTTCACCTGTAACATAATAAGGAGCCAAAAGGGGCCGAAATTGATTTTTTTTAATTCTTGTCCGATTTTGACAATTTTTTTGCAAGAGTAGAATACAAAATTGAAAATTTATATTTTTACCCCCTGGGTTGAAAGTCCACCAGAGCAGCATGTGTCAAAAACCTTTGTCAGTCCACCATGGGCTGCATGTGTCCAGAGCAATAGACTATCCATATTGGGCCTAAAATGGACAGGGTTCAATATGTTGCGGTCGTATCATGCTGCGCTCGGCGAAGCTTTTTATTTGTTTAGAAATTAGGGGCCAAAAATACTACTTTTTTGTTTGTTTCCACAATAACTTTAGTTCTAGTTATCCAATTGCTATGAAATTTGACAGTGATGTTCCTTACCATACAAGAATGAATGGGATTGATTTTGGGGGTCCCCCCTTTTTTTGTTTCGAAATTAGGGGCCCAAAAGGGGTAAAAAATCAAATATTTTACTTGTTTCCACCATAACTTTGGTCCTAGTTGGCATATTGCTGTGAAATTTGTCAAGAATGTTTCTTACAATAAAAGAATGAACCTGATAAATTTTTGCGCCCCCTTTTTCCCCGTCGTGTATATAGGGGCCAAAAGGGGCCAAAATAAAAACTTTTATTTGTGATGCGATTTTGAAAATTTTTTTTGCATGTTTGTTCTTGTCAAATAGCGGATACGAAATTAAGAATTAATTTTTGCGACCCCCCTTTTTTCCCCCTATTACATAATTAGGGGCCAAATGGGTCCAAAATCGAAACTTTTTTATTTGTGGTCCGATTTTGAAATTTTTGTTTTTGCAAGTTTATTCTTGTCAGGTAGCTAATCCAAATTTGAGAATTAATTTTTGCGACCATCTCTTTTTTCACTTGTTTTGTAATTAGGGGCCAAAAGGGGCCGTAATCAAAACTTTTTTATTTCTGGTTTGTTTTTGAAATTTTTTTTTGCAAGTCTATTTTTGTCAAGTAGCGAATCCAAATTTGAGAATTAATTTTTGCGACCCCCCCCTTTTTCCCCCTATTACGTAATTAGGGAACAAATGGGGCCAAAATCGAAACTTTTTTATTTGTGGTCCGATTTTGAAAATTTTTTTTGCAAGTTTATTCTTGTCAGGTAGGGAATCCAAATTTGAGAATTAATTTTTGCGACCATCCCTTTTTTCACTTGTTTTGTAATTAGGGGCCAAATGGGGCCGTACTCAAAACTTTTTTATTTCTGGTTTGTTTTTGAAATTTTTTTTGCAAGTTTATTTTTGTCAAGTAGCGAATCCAAATTTGAGAATTTATTTTTGCGGCCCCACCCCTTTTTCACCTGTTACGTAATAAGGGGCCAAAATCAAAACTTTTTTAATTCTTGTCGGATTTTGACAATTTTTTTGCAAGTTTATTCTTGTCAAGTAGCAGATATATTTTTGTGACCCCTTTTTTTACTGTTATGTTATTAGGGACCAAAAGGGGCCAAAATCGTAACTTTTTTATGTGTGGTCTGATTAAAAAAATTTTTTTACAAGTTCATCCTTGCCAAGTAGCGATTTTAAATTTAAGAATAAATTTTTGCGACCCCCACCTTTTTTTTCGCTCATTACCTAAGGGGCTGTAATCTTAATTTAAAAAAATTTCTGGTTCGATTTTTTATGATTTTTTCCCCAAACATTATTCTTTTCAAGAGTAGAATACAAAATTGAAAATTTATATTTTTACCCCCTGGGTTGAAAGTCCATCAGAGAAGCATGTGTCAAAAACCTTTGTCAGTCCACCATGGGCTGCATGTGTCCAGAGCAATAGACTATCCATATTGGGCCTAAAACGTACAGGGTTCAACATGTTGCGGTCGTATCATGCTGCGCTCGGCAGGGCTTTTTATTAATTCTTATTTGTCATTCCAAGCCTAATTAAAATAATTGGAGAATGTAGTCAGCTGTAGGAATGACTAGATTTTAAAAATACATATTTCATGGTAATATGTTGCTGAAAATAATCACATTTCATTTTTTTCACAGAGGGGCCAAGGGTGTAAAATTTAAGACACATGCACAAAAAGCTAAATTGTAATGATTTGCACCGAATATATTGTCATCAAATCAGTTGCTTCATTAACTCCAGCCATAGCTACGACTGACTACATTATATGATTTTTCATATGAAGATGAGGAATGACAATAAACATGAAAAATAAAACCACACTTACCAGAAAACACCTCCCCACAATCTTCTCCAAAGGAATTTCCTCGCATAACTGGGTTGTGATTGAGGACATTGGTGGTCGTTTCTTGGAATTGATCTGTACTGATGCCAATGCAACTGCACACCAAATATCACTGGTGTACCATAACTGCTTCATGTTAAACAGACTTTTAAGAAAAAAGGTTAACATTGACCAAATCAGTGTAAAATCTAAGTCAGTAGACCATGACTTTAGAAGCATACAGATAAAATCCTTTTGAAATTGATCTGTTCTAATTTACATGCAACTGCTTACAATATCAATGGTACCATAACTTGTTCATATTGAACACACTTTAACAATTGTGGACACCATCACTGCTGCAACTTTTGAAATTGTCATACCTAATAGTCTCACCTTTAGCAATATTCTGAGGCGAGACAAAAAGAAGTTTTTAGGTCTCTCTAAAACCTTGGAAGACATTTTATATAAACTGGATGTCAAATGATGCATATACTTGTATCAATATCTTTGCAAATAAAATCAACAACAAAACTGAATACCAAACTCTCTTGGACATGAAATCCTGATTCATCATCTTGGGGATGCAACTCCTGTGAAACTATAGACTAGAATTCATGAATTTGGTATGCAAGAAGGACACCAAATGTAGCTGTGCATATTATTACCAGGAATTTTTTATTGATAAATTTTTGTGGAAGTTGCGACCCTTTTGAGTTAAAAATCTCGCTTGTCATCTTGTGGACGCAACTATTCTAAACAAAGTAAACAGAATTTAATGAGAACTTGGTCAGACAGAGGTGAGGTAGACTTAAGTATTTGTGCATGTTACCAGGAATTTTTTATCAGTAATTGTTTTTAGTGTTATGGCTCTTTCGCCAAATCCTGATTCATCATCTTGTGGGTGCAACAATTTTGAAACTTCTAAACAGAATTTAACTACTTTGTCTGCAAGAAGTACACCATATTTATTTGTGCATATTATTACAAGCTTTTTTAACCACAATTTCTTATTCCTCAAGGATAATACTGAATATTCCAATAGCAGAACACATTGGGTATGTAAACATGCTCATTAAGGTTCTAATGTTACTAGTGCACAAGCTTGCCATATTTTTTTACAGAACCTTTAGGAAAACTGCCATAATGAACTACAATGCATAGTTCATTGTTTTCTTAATATTTGTAAATAGATGCAACTATTTTTTACTTTTTTATTGATAATAATGATTCAATATAATATATTTACAAAATATCACAAAAACATAGATTTCATTATAAGTCAATAAAATTGTTATAAATAAAGATAAATTGTTATAAATAAAGATGTTCTAAAACAAAAACTTTCAAAAATTGTTCTGGGCTAAAGCTTTTAAAAAAGAAAACTATTCTTCAAAATAGTTAATTTCAATGCAAGTCAATGATAAATTTCTTCTTCTTATGGACCACAAAGTATGTAACAATGATAGAAATAAATGGACAACACATCAATAAATTAGTTTAACAATGCTCTCTTGATCAAGTCTTTTCTCTCGGGTGAAAGCGATGAAGGGAATTCAATTTCAAACTCAATGACCAGATCTCCTTTCTTTGTGGGGTCCTGTGAGATTGGCATTCCTTCTCCTGGTACTATTTTTGTGTAGCCTGGCCTGTAAAGACAATTTTAAAACTCTCAAAAATTGAAATGAATCAGTGGCAGCAATATGATCCCCTTGAAAAAAGTTAAATAGGTGGTAAACTAAAGTCTATAGTTAAGAAATTTATTGCCCGAACAAAAACCATTCTCGATATGTTTTTTAAAACATATAATAATTTTTTTTTAACATTTTGTAAAAATTCTTTCTTCCTTTCTGTTTTTATCAATTTTTTGTAATCTGTAATCAGCATCTTGATTTATTTTAAGTATTAAAGAAATAACATGTAAGATAAATATATTAACTTTTCAATTATCTCCCCCTTTTTATAAATTCTCTTTAATTTGGTTTATATTGTTTTTGCTTGCTTTATATATATAAATAAATGGATTGGACTTTGGAAATGATTCTATTAGTTCAATGAATGTAATTTTTATTCTAGAAATTTTGCAAATAGAGGAGATAGAAAACAAACTTGACAAAAGGGGGAGACAATTCAATTTTTACAGCAAGTCCTTACTTGATGATATCATTAATAGGAACGTTTAAAACTCGGTCGTCCAGTGTGACTATTTCTACTGTGCAGTTTGTCAAGGCTTTTCCTAGGGGTACTTTGGCAGTGTGTACAAGGTTGATTCCATTTCTTCTGAATCTTGGATGTGGTTTATCTTTCAATATGAACACAATGTCAGCTGAAAGACAAGAACAATAAATCACAATTATTTCATTAATAAGAATGATTTGGTGAGTATCTTTTTATGTTTTTATTTGTATATTTGTTGATTTTTTCTTTTTAAATTAGTTTATTTTCTTAAGGGGACTCTTTTTTACAGATGATAAGGTTTTATTTCTGAAACCATATTGTCAAAAAAATAAATGTATAAGATTTTAAGTTAAAATACTTTCAAATACAATATATAATTGAAATTTGAGTCAGTTGAGACAGTCAGGTAAGTTTATCGTCCCAACCTGGTATATTATTAGGTCCTTGGTCACCCTCTTCTGTGAATGTAATTCTAGTTCCTGGTTTCCAGCCTCTCTTGACTGTGATGGTTAAGATTTTATCTCTAACACTGGAGGTGTGACCATCTTCATTCATTACCTATTCAAAAACGTTATTTTATATTACATGACATTATTTTAGAGCTACACATGTCTGGAAATAAACAAGCATGACTAATAAATAGTGAAATATTAAATGTAAGAGCACTTTCTTAAGGTCAAACTTTGCAAAACATAAATCTATGGATCAGGTTTCTAAGTATTAGTAATCAACTTCATGTATAATGCATTCACAAAAAAATGAAAGGAGCTAAAAAACATCTATTCTACAAGTCATATTCTTTAGTTTCTATGATTTTACAGCTTCACAGAAGAAAGAAAAGCTTGGCTTCATATCTGACAAACAAACATAGGACCAATTGCAAGAGACTGGGCAACTGCTGGTAACACAGAAGACTGTTGGCTATTTCCCATTGTTGATCTTTCAATTGCTGTTGATAAATGGTGTTTTTGACATGTTTGAGGTGTAAACTTATTCCACATTTCATTATTGTCTATGAAGAGTAAAAATTGCTCAGTTAGTTAGTTACTAAGCAAAAGTACATTGTTATTTCCAGTAATACTTACTCTTCTTGAGATTTTCATTTTCTTTGTGCACCCATGGAATACTTCTTCTAGTGACAGAAACAGTTCTCTTTCTATTGGTGAATCTTGCTTCTTATGACCTCGACCTTGTAGCCCACCAAAACCCATGCTCAAGTCACCATCAACTCTGTCATAAAATTCTTTAAAAAAAAGAAGCACTTAAGGTATTCAAATTATTGATATTTTTCTGCCCTTGTTTATACATGTAGAGAAGCTGGTGGTTGTAAATAACACATGTAACAGTTTTTTTAAAAAACAATGAGAGATTTTATTTGCTTATTTGTTTAAGATGGAAGAGATGTGTACAGGCATTCATATTGTATTTGTATTACAGCTAGCAGCAACCAATCACATTCAAAACAACTAGCAGTATTCCATTTTAAATTGTATATTGCAGCTGATAATTTTTGTAGGTTATATTTGGTACATTTGAATCATATTGTTCTTCTATGACAAAACACTAATCACCTTCTCAGATTATACATACCTTGGAAAGGGTTATCACCACCAAAGAATTCCCTGAAGACTTTCTCAGAGTTACCATGGAAGGTATACCCCTGTGTCCAGGCCCCTGCTTCTCCACTGCCTTGGGGTACTCCATTTTTAAGACCCTCCTCTCCAAACTGATCATATACTGCACGTTTTCTTGCTGCAAATAATAATTTATTAATCATAATATTAACTTTTGCGGATAAAAAGGAAATTGCAAATTTCAAGCATGGCATTTTTTAAGCTATAAAGATATAGCAGGATTGGCTTATGACATTTAATTTTGAAAAGCCTGTACCATGTCAAGACCAATTCGATCTTGAATTTCTCTGGTGTGTCTTTGTCTTGGTTTGTTTTTTCTTGGACATTTGAGATTGGCCATGCCAGTTTGGTAGTTTTGTTACCTTTAATTACTGTCAAATTTTAAAAAAAAGCTTTATCCAAACATTGGAGTGTTTTATTTATTATTTTTGAACACTTGAAACATCGATCATAGTATATAACGTACGGTCACTTAAAACATCATATGCCTCTGCAGCTTGTTTAAATTTATCCTGAGCGTGCTGGTCACCAGAATTTCTGTCTGGATGAAATTTCAATGCAAGTTTTCTGTAGCTGTAAAAAAATCAGATACATCTGGATTAAGTACAATATTATAGACAACATCATATTTAATACAAACACATTGTGTTGTGTCTCAATTAGTTGAGGCATTTTTTCTCTTTGAAAAAAAAAAAACAAATTTGAGTTCCTTTGAACCTCTGCTAAATTTGTAATTTAATTTGTTTTAAGAAGGGATAATGATGTGATTGGTTAGATTTAACTACATGAACGAGATTACAGGATTTAAAAGGGGAATTCCCAAAATTTTACACAAAGTATTCTCATTCTTATTCTTATACTAGTAGTACATATCTTTATTGATTTATTTTATATATGTTCTTTTGAACAATGCATTATGATGCATAGCATTATGATAAAATTAATAATAAAGCAGAACATCCATCCATCATGGCCATGATTATTAAATTTTATCATAAATAGTTGGACCTTGCTAGTCAAGGCACCTAGTATACGGATCCCTAGTGAGTTGTTTCAACCCTATTTTAGTTCAACTTTTGTAAATATTCTTTGTGCATAAAAATCAGTTGATTAAAAGAATTTTAGTAGTTATGAATCAAGTGAATGAAAAAAAGCACAAAAGTTGTATACCAGGTCTATGGTATTGGGGTTTAATTTTTCTAAACATTTATTTTATTTTCTGCTAAACAAATTTATTTTATAAGGAGACACAGTTTTATCAAGATTTGTCCAACTGGCAACGGATATTTAAAAACTGATCTTGTTTAATTTGTTGCATGTATATGTTCTCTAATATCAATTATAAACAATCAAATTAATTAAAGCCAGACAGCAAAAAGGGAAATCAATTCAGATCATAACCAGTCATTTTGAAAAAATTCTGAATATTAAAATAACATTTTATCTCTCTTTCCACCTTTTTTATTACTTATTAAAACAGATGTGATGAGCAATTTCTCATGACTCAATGACTACATACATGTAGATCAAAAGTTTATAATTAAGTTTGTGTTTTTTCTGAATTGCCGCTTGATTGTGGGCTGTGTCTCGTACACTTATTCCACATCTCATTATTTTGTATTTGTTCAAAGAATTTTCAAGGCAAAGATTTGCAATGTTACTGAAGATCGGGAACCTTTGATATATTACAATGTATATTATTACACAATCATTAACATGGACTATTTTTAACACCTGTGTTTTAGAAAAATGCAAAACAGTTACTCTAAAAGATCGATACGAAATATCTTTATATTTAAAGGTACAAAATAATCCAAAGTACACGTACATTTCAGTATGAAACAACCTGTTACCTTAGTAAACAGTTTTACAATTTTACTTAAATTAGGCTAAATAAGAATTACTATTAGAAATTGAAAAGCATATGGCCATTAAATTTGTTCCTAACTTTTTGAGGGGATAACCAATAAGAATCACATTACAAAATAAATATGCATGCAAAGCAAAGCTCACTTATGTACAGACTACAGAGTCTGTCAAATTGCATGAGACCCAAAATATGACCAAAGAAATTTTGACCTGCCATACATTCAGATTTTTGTATAAAGTTTTCAAAAAAGTCTGCACATGCACAGAAAAATGGCGAGAAATACTATCATATTGTCCTTAATTATCTCGTCCCAAATCGACCCAGATTAACTTTCCCATGGAAAGTAATTCATTAATATTTATTTCATTATCTTCGTGAGCATTTTGGGCAATGCCATTATCATACAATACAATACAATATTTATTTGTTTAAACACATTTACAGTAAATGGTTATAACACAAGTTTTTATAACAAATGAAAAGTTAAATCAATGTACAATACTGTTAATAATAATAAATTCACAAATAGTAGATTGAAACTTATTGTTTCAGGTTTCTGGAGTGCCGGTGACATTTGGAACAACTTGACATTTATTAATATATTCAATTAGAGATTTAAGTAAAATCAGAGATTTACTATTAAAAACCAAAAACAAGTTGTTTTTAGTTATAGATGTGATGTTTTTATTCAGTTGGTTTTTAATTTTGACGAGAAATTCTTGTCTAAAGTTTATAAAGGATGGACAATTTATAAAAAAGTGCTCCTCATTCTCAATTTCAGAATTTGTACACTTAAGGCAAATTCTGTTATTTTTTGGAATATTTTTGTACCGCCCTCTTTCGATTGCGAGAGAGTGGGCACTGATCCTATATTTACATAATGTGGACCTATCTGCTTTGTATTTGCAGATATCTACGTATGGGGGTCTGAAATTTAACTTGTGCATATAGTTGTAAAATTCTAGCTTTTTATTTTCTCTAAGAATTGATTGTTGCTTTTGGATAGCTTGATCCTGAATTCTTTGCTTTATACATGTCAAATTATGTTTAATATTTTGTGGATTAAATGTTAAAAAATTGAAACCTAGTTCTCTAATTATTTTTGACACATAAGAGATCCATTTATTATTTTGAGGAATATTTTTATAAATTTTATTGACAAGTGTGTCAGAAGAGCTTGATATATGTTCCCAGAATTTGATCATTAATGTTTAAATTTTTACTTTGAGAGGATATCTATTTAGTTCGGATAGACAGGCTGCATTTGATGCTTTACTGTGTACACCAAGTATTTCTTTTATACGCTCCCGAAGGGAGCGATAATGGTAGAAATGTCAATATTTTAGTTGTACTATGGGCTGAATTTTCCTTCAACGTCCGGTAAATCACGCTCGTTTTCCCGAACTTTCAGCGTCATTTTAACGCTTTTTGCTTTGAAAATTTCTAACGTCATCAAGCGCATATGTGCCCGCGAGAAAAGCTAGTTTGTTTTTATTTTCGAATAAATTTTTAGAATAGATATCGCATTATAAACATTTGCAACAATTATCTATGCTTATAAAATAATTTTGGATACGTTTTAACTTCGGGAGCGTCACAGGTTAAAAACCTTTCTCATATTAAATTTAGTATGTAAATGTTCAAAAGGGTCTGTATCTTTAAATTTGTTGTCAGCACCCCAAATTTCACATCCATATAAAATTATTGGACTTATCAATGTGTCAAAAAGTTTTTCTAATAAGCTGCATGGATTGTCAAGACCTATAGATTTCTTTATTTTAAACCAGGCCTTGCGACCTTTTTCCATTAATAATTGGCTTGAGGAGTTCAGATTACCTGTATATTTAAAGGTTATTCCTAGATAACAATATGATTTCACAGTCTCAATGTCATTTTAATCATATTATACAGAATTATGACGCATCTAAGAGGCACAGGTGATCTCAAATCAGGTAGAAACTGACAAATTATGCATGACACAAAAAATAAATAATCAGTAATAGGCAGTGTCATGAGTGTGGAACTGAATTTCTAACTTGAAAATAAAATGGTGAAATTTTGGGAATTGAGATGACTTTGTATGAACTTCTATATTAAGATACATACTGTTTCTTGATGTCCGCATCTGATGCACTTCTTGTTAGTTGTAAAATATTGTAATAATCGACGCCCATGTTTTTATTTTGAGTGGAAAGCAAATCGTTTACTTTGATGGTGGCGTTGCTATGCAAAATATCAGCAACATTTACAACTAATTATTTTCGCATAAATTAATTTTGTAAAAAGGCAAAAAGTAATATCATATTTGAAAAAGTATTATATATTTTTTAAATATTTTTTTCCTTAAAAAAAAATAAATGGACAATGATAAAAATCTATTTTAAATCCGAAAATAAACCTAATTAATCCAAACTACAAAATTTCCTGAGCAACCTTCCAAACAATATGGCGGACTAAATTTGAAACAAAAAAAGCGATTAAATCATGGATGGCGACAAGTCAGGCGTTCGGATTTCGCCCCCGAAGCTAGAATTCTTTGATACAGATGTCAATACTGTCCATGAGCTAACAATCACAGTAAAAAACATTAGCAAATCTAGCAAAAGTATTCGATTTTATGGACCCAAAACAAAGGTGAGTTTTGACTGTGTTTTTCTTAGATAATCACAAACATAATAGTGTTATTATGAGGCAGGTTTAACGTGTGATGCTCCCAAAATTAAAATCTATCTGCAATTATTTTACAAGCGAAAATTTTTTAATACAATTGTGATATGAATTGAAACAAAAAATAATCGAAAATAAAAACAAATTAGCATTTCTTGTGGGTCACACATGCGTTTAATGACAATGGAAATTTGTACAGAAAAAAGTGTGGAAAAAGACGCTGGAAGTCCGGGAAAACAAGCATGCTAAAACAGACCTTGAAGGAAAATTCAGCTTATAGTACATTGTACAACTAAAATATTGACATTTCTACTGTAACCGGAGAGCATGAATTACTTCACAAAATTGACATGTCCTGAGAGGGATTCGATCCCGAGACCTCTAGGTTTACAGTCAGGCGCTCTACCTCTGAACCAAAGAAGTACTTCCCTTGTTCAGGGATAAAGGCTGGCTATTTAAATCTACTAATTAATGTATGAAGGGGGGCAACCCCGTTACACTTCCCCCTCCTCAAGAGTCATCATACCTTCATGTATGACTCTTAACACAACTAACCCTGGCTAGTTTTCCTGTTCTAACCATCGTGGGTTTTTTAGTTGGGCGCCAATGTAACTGGAGAGCATGAATTACTTCACAAAATCGACATGTCCTGAGCGGGATTCGATCCCGAGACCTCTAGGTTTACAGTCAGGCGCTCTACCTCTGAACCAAAGAAGTACTTCCCTTGTTCAGGGATAAAGGCTGGCTATTTAAATCTACTAATTAATGTACGAAGGGGGGCAACCCCGTTACACTACAATTACAGATCCCTTCAGGAGCATATTAATTAAGAATCAATGGAAGTAGAATTTCAAGTGTGATATTATGACTTTACCATAATTGAAATTTTAGTGTCAGTGTTGAACCTAAATCGACACCTTGTTACATGTAGTTAGTTAGTACTCATCACCATATTGATGTTCAAGAAGTATCCTGTAGATGTAGAAATCCTTTTGAAAGGGAGGATATACATACTACTTATACTAGGCCCTTGCTTCAAAGACTTTCATAAAATTTTGGGTTCAAAGGGCCATTACACCCTAAAAAAAATTGAAGATCAAAATTCATACATGTGATTCTCCCGCCGGGAGACGAAATCTCCCGACTTTTTTATCAATCTCCCGTTCTCCTGACTTTTTGTGTAATCTCCCACTTTTTCAAGACATTGCAGGGATTGGGAAGCATTTTTTACTAAGGGGCCATTAACCACTTTTTTCCTTAAAATTCAAAAATTGAATGGGCCATTCTTTAACAATCTATATAAAATTTTTAATTAGGAAAGGGCCATTTTCATTGTTAAGGGGCATATGGCCCATGGCCCCTTACCTTCCCAACCCCTGAGACATGACAAAATTTTGAGTTTTATATACATTTTAATTGTTCAGTCATAAAACATTTCCGTTGTTTTAGGGTTTGTGAATTACATTTTTTGTAGGTAGACGTTAATTTAACATGTAAAGGTGTTCATTAAAGGTTTATTGCCATAATTGACCTGATGATTGTATAAACAGTTTGAGATTAATCAGTGAAGCCATGTATATTTGGCACGAGCTAGTGCCCCAAATTGAGATTGAAATGCGATTTTAATGTGTGTTGAAAATCTCCCGCTTTTTTGTCCAATCTCCAGCCAAAAAAATCAAAATCTCCAGCTTTGTCATCACAGATCTGTCACATGTATGAAAATTGTCTGTCAACATAAAGTGTCCTTCTTATGTACCAAGTTTCAGTTCAGTAGTTTCAGAGGGGTTCCGCTGAAGATGATATTTTAACCAGTTCAAACATTAAATGATGATCAGCTGCCATCTTTGTGGTGTTAATTAAGCATTTGTTTTTCATAAACACTTGCTTTTATGTTTTTATCCCATTAACATGATTAAAAACCCCACTATTGAATCTATTTTCTCTGAATGCACCCAATTGACAAATCCTTAGCTTTTGAAAATCTTGTAACTATAGCATCTTTTCATTGCTCATGCATAAATTCTTACCAAATACAAACACAGAGGTGCAGGTTAAATATATAAAGTATTTTAAAAATCATATATAATTCACCTTAAAGAAAGTCCCTCATTGCAGGTTTAGGTGGCTTTGTAAGTTAATTTACTTTACTAAAACATTTATGCATTGTGTATTATCTTATGTGCAAACCTGTTTTTCATATTTTTCAGTTTTTTAATCTCAAAGTAAAAAATCCAACAAAGCCAGTTGCATCAGGGTTGTGTGTACCTGCTGTTGTAGAATATGAAACAAATGAAGCTAAAGAAATACGAGATAGACTTGTGGTCACAGTGGACGGAGATGTTATAGAAATACCTCTCATTGCGTATGTATTAAGACATTGGTATTTTGAAATAAGTGAAACAAAAACACTATGAAAATAGGATGATTGATATCAAAATATCTAAGAAAAGATTGAAATTAGATATTTACATACCAGAGAGAATGAAAAAAGTTCAATGGTTCTGACTTGGTAAAAGCATTGCAAGAGAAAATGAACTTTAGGAATATGCATTTACAAATCAGTTAAGAACCTTTGCTGGGCTTTGTTCTTTCCAGTAAGAATTTATTATATATCTGATGGTTGACAAGATTTATAGTTTTGACTTTAAAATTATATTTATGACTTAAAAAACAAGTATAAGTTTAGTTTGTTTGTATACATTTTATTTTGGGTTTATTACATTAAAAGGAATTATTTTACTTTATTTATAGATATCCTATGCAGCCTATGCTTGAAATAGAAGAAGTGATTGATTTTGGAAATCTTGTAGCCAGCAGCAAAACTATTGCCAAAGAAATAGCTTTAACTAATCATGGATCAAAAGCAGGAGAGTTCAAATTAAAATATTCAGGAGACAAACCTTTAGCCATTGTACCAACAAGTGGAAATGTCCCTCCAAAGAGTGTCCAACTCATTAAAGTATGAATATTTATTTTTGGTATTTTTATGAGATGGAGCCAATGTCTTAAAGTGAATTGTTATTCTTTATATCATTTTATGATCACTTTTTAAAATCTTTTCACCAATAGTTTAAGACATTATACATTATTTTATTTCAACCAGCTAAAGACCTTGGCAGGCAATGACAATTTACATTTATGTATTTTTTTTTCAATTTGAATTGAAATTTCTGTAAATGTTACTTAACCTTTTCATTTAAGTGTAAAATCATATGGGATGTTTATTTTTTAGATTGAATATGTAACAAAAGAGGCAGGAAAGTTTCAAGAGCACATCAAGTAAGTTCATGTCATCAATTCATGGATTTCATATTTGATGACCAAGTAGATGAAGGCATGCATTTTGTTTGACTCTTTGATATAATAGTCAGCCCGTGTACAAGAAATATGAAAATAGAAACACAGAAAGTATTAATACTTTCCCAATACAATATTTAGCTGATATCTGTCCAGTTATTAAAAACATGTACTATACCAAATAGCTATATAGATTGTTCTTGAAGTTAAGAAAAGTTGCATAAAAAATAACTTATTTAACTTATTTTTGTGCTTTCTTACCTAATATAACCTTTTTCTGTATTCACTCCACTACTTCTTATTATATTTGTATGTGTTTTTTTTCTTCTTTCCAGAGTTAAGTTGGAAGGTTGTGAATCTAAGACATTAACAGTAAGAGGCAGATTGGTAGATCGAGCATTGGAGGTGTTGTCATTAGACGATACCCCATTACAATGTTTACAATTTGGGAGTACCTACTATGGTTGTGACAAAACTGAGTGTGCCTTACTTTATAACAACAGTCCTGAATCTGTCAACTTTGTAGCCGTTCTAGATGAAGATGCTGTTGCTCAGGAAATGGTTGGTATATAGATGCATAAAAATTAAAGTTGTTTTACTGAAGTTTTTCACACACATGTAATATTTTCAGTTTGGAATAATAAATAGGTAAAACTTTGTATTGTATTCAACTTTGTTATGATGGAATGCATACATGTATCAAGGGTATGGTTTAGCATTTGATTTTCTAATTGGAAAAAATTGTATTTGCTTTAGATGCCGAGACAAAAAGAAAGATATATGAAAGAATTTTTATTCTTACACCAATATTTTTTTCAGGGAACTGATCTGACAAGGAGTACCACTGATGCCCTTGCAGACTCTGGCAATGATAAACCTAAAGGTACCACAAATGTCCTGACATCCTTAGTGACGGCCATTCCAAACCAAGGAATACTGAAACCTTATGAGAAGTTCCCTGTCTTCTTCAGATTTAGTCCAAGGTTTGTATCATAGTGTGTGTCAATTGAAAAGATGATATATATATATATTCAATCAGAATCATGTACAAAAAGCAGATTGATTCAGTATCTATTTAGATTGTAAGGTAATTTTTAAGAAAAATAAACACTTTTATTTAATTTTGAAACTTATTACCATTACAGTTTTGTTATTTAGGCCATAAAGATAAACATAAAAAGATGTTCTAATTAATAGCCAGTTTGAAAATCTATGTACATGTATATGTGCTTGTTAGATAAATAAACATAATTTTGTATGTTTGAGTTTACATTTTCATGTACATAATATCATTGTTTGTCAACTTATTTTATTAATCACTTCAATCAATGTAATCAATGTATGAAATTAATGTTAATTATTCTGCCTTAACGGGCGTCTTTGATTGACAATAAAATATTTTGTTTGTTTGTTTGTTTGTTTGAATACACATGTAAATGTTAATGTATTAACTCAAACTTTTTGGCAGATCAATGGTTAGAAGAAAAGTTTTAAAAAAAAAACTACCAAATGATGTATTATTTTTTCCAGATGGAAATCAGCTAAAGATGGATGGAAATGTAGACAGGAACCTCCGCCCAGGAAAGATTTCGCTTTGTTTGTCAGGATACAAATCGTGGGATCTAATAAAAGTTTCTCAGAACCAGGCAGTAATCAGAATGGTAATTTATCAAATGTCATTTTTCTTTATTTTTGGCCAATTGTCTAGCTGGTTAGTTTCCTCTATAACTTTCCTCAAGGATTGAACAAGATTTGTTTTTGCCATTACAGTTGAAAATTTGCATTGTCCATCAATTTTCAAACATATTTCTACTATTCACTGTTTAAATGGGTTACATTGATGACTATTCTATGATTTATAAAGTCACTGATTACATGCCCTTGTGCTAACATTTATTTGTTTGTTAAAATTTTCAGGGAAAATTTTTAAGCTTTCATCATTAACTTTATAGCGAGCATCGTGCCCGCTCGAGCAGAGAGCTCTATGGTATTTGTTTCCGCGAGAAATTTGCTAATGCTGATTTAGATTTTTTATGGTCCGGAAAGGATTATTATTTTTACAGGGCCGGAGTGAATGTTAAAATGATTTATAATAAAAGAAATAATGCTTAAAAAAATAATAAATTGCGCTTTTTACAAGAAAATAATATTCTTAAAATAATAAATACACATAAGCTGCTCGTTTCGTCTTGGTTATATGCACCTACGCAACTAACGTGTCTCGAAGCTTAATCGCCCCATACCATCTCGCCCCAAATACATTATATAAACAAAACGTAGTCCCTTTTAGCTATGCTCGCATTTAGGCAATGCCTACTCCATATTATTTTTATGTTTCAGATTCGTCAGTAGAAGTTGCCTTGGCTGGTACAGCGTTGCCTGTGCTGGTTGACATAGAACCTTCCCTGAAGTTTGATTTTGGAGAGTGCCCTGTAGGAGAGCATGCTGATGTATTATGTACTATCAATAATAACTCAGATGAACTTCCAGCCATGTATCAGTTCAGGAAGATTGCCCACTTTACTACTCATCCATCAAGTGGAAAGATTGGTCCTGGACAAAGTCAAGATGTTATATTCTCTTTTTCTCCAAAACAAATAGGTAATGATATTTAAACATTGTCTCAAGAGTATGTATTGTCTATGTTGAAATACAAGTATTACCTTTATGCTCAAAATTTTATTCTTTATTCATTGTTTTCAAAGCTTTTAAAAAATCTTGGATATAGTTAAAATATTTTAATGTGCAAAATTTGTAATTCTACTTTTTGGCTGCACCATCCTAAAAAAATCTTTTGATGCCCCTAAAATAAATAGCTGTCAAATAATGTTTTGCTCTGTCCCAGATGGGGCATCATATTTTTTGGCTGTTGTCTGTTACCTTGTTAAGAATTGGAAAACTAGAGATACAACAATGATTATTGCATATTTGTATTCACTTGATTTGGTTTTAAACCGTCAACTCTTGGGTTGTTTTCTATTTACAGGAAGTTTTAAGCCCACACAGTTACTAGACGTGATAGGACAGGTGGCTGATAAGAACCCTACCATGTCCTGCTACCAGATCATACATACCATGTCTATACTGTTTACTGGCAGTAGTGATCCTATCACCAATAAAAGAAAACCAAGATACAATCCTGGTAATGACTCGTACATGATATCAAGAAAAGGAAAGATTGTGATCTGTCAAATGAAGCATAAACAATGTATTAATTTAACATTTTTAACCTGTATATTATATGATTTGATGTACAAAATTGTACAAAATTTATTTATTTTATTGTAGATTAATTTGTTTATACTTTAATCATACTTTTTATAACACCTGAATTGTATATATAATCATTTTTTATTTGTAATCACTTAGGTCTGACACCTTACATCAGTAATGAAGTTGGAATGTATGTTGATACGACTTTCTCAGAGGCAGATGATGGTGATTTGAGGAATGCTATTGCTGGAGGAACGAGGGTCCACCTCCATAAAACAGCTGAGGATAAGAAAGGAGCCAAAGTAGCCTTCCCTAATGACAGGGCTCAGAGTATCAGACCAAGTGATAATAATTACAAGTATGTAGCTATTAAATAATGAATGTAATGCATAAAACTTTTCAACTTGAATGTAAAAGAAATTTTTAGATTTTAAGGACATTTAAACATTAAGCTAGCAGTCTGTACATGCTGTATTTATGTAACAAAATATATCAAATCAACTTGAATATATAAATTTTAGTTTTTTTAAAAGATGTTTAAGGTTATCAAACCTTTTAATTCTTGCATGCTGATACCTTGCTAATTAGAATATTGAAACAACAACAAAACTCATAGATGTATATGGTATAAGAACATTAATGAAAGCAAACTGTTTCCATTTCTTGAATTTAACAATGGTGTAGACAAAAATTCATATAAATTTTATGACAAATTTTACAAGGACAAACAAACAAAGTTATGAATCATTTGCTCTATTTCAGGACCATTTTTACAAGAGAAAACAGGCATACCTATATTGATCCAGATTATGCCCTCAATGAGGAGGAAACTACATTAAAGAATTCCCATAAAGATAGTTATGTTGCCATGCTGAGGGAAATGAGACAAAACAGGCTCAATAAGATGAAATCTAAGTATGTAACACATGACATCCATGGTAGTGGTTTTGTAAAATCAAAGCATTGTTTAAATACAGTTTTGTTGTTATGTGTGTGTTTTGGTTTTTTTTGTTGTTGATGTGTGGTTTGTTATCATTGTGATGATTTTTTGTCTATCAATTATTCTTTGTCTTTTCAGTATAATGATGTTTGATTACCCCTTTGGTAGACCTTTGCTTCATTGGCTTTTCTGTAATACAGTGATGTTGGCCAGTCAAGTAATGAAATTTATAGGGGGGGGGGGTTTCGGCTTGCCACATTTTAAGCAGATGGCAACATAAGTATGGTGATTCTGGGGACAATGGTGGCAGCAGCATCCATAATTGGGTTTTTTTCCTTGAGTCTAATGCAGTTGAATAAGCATCAAAACAGATCAATTTTATTGTGCCAAGATGAGTCATATCTCTGTGTAGATAGTTTATCTTGATAAATCAATGCTGCGTTTTAATGCAGTCTACTCTTAAAGTCTCAAGACTTAAATCTATTATGATACACATTTTAATTTTGTGCTTTTATATTTTCCATTTATTCCAGAGAGTTCAACCTGACAAATAACAAAACAGACATTGGTATAAAATCAGCAGCTGGACTTAAACCTAAAGTTCTGAAACAAGATGAGATTTTACCAGATCCTAGAAGTATGTGTAGAATATATAGTAATATTTCTATGTTTGTTTGATCAATACACCTTTTTTAACCTTATAAAAAGAAAAATCTCCAAAAAGTAGATAAGGCCCTAATGAATATTTGTAATCTTTTACATCATACTAAAGGAATAGTTTTAGATATTTGAAATTTACTCACACAACAGATAATTGCTGCAAAAATTGTAGTCTAAGAACTTTTTGATTTAAGGAGATATGTACCTGAAAAGTAAAGTAATCAAATGTCCCTTAAAATGGTCTCTCATGATAGAAAAACTTTAAAAGAGTTAAATCAAAGAAAAAAAAATTATAGGTATATGAGTTGGTGTTAAAGATAAAAGGGTTTAAAAAATTGGCGGGAAATCGGACTCCTCTGGATTTTTCATTGGGATAGCAATGAAACAGTTTTTGACATAGTAAGCAAAGACATAATAATAAAATCTTGGTGAAATTTGCTATATGTAATTACTTAGACATGATATTAGATATTATGAAAAGAAAATAAGGGGTCAATTGGGTAAATTAAGTCCTTTACATTTTAATGGATAAAGACAGAGGATATCTAAAGAAAATATTAAATATTCAAAACCAGAGGTTTGTATCTCCTTAAGTGAAATAAATACAATCATTAACTTTTCAATAACACAACTTTATTTTTGCAGGTCCATCCCCACCAAATTCAGAGTTCAAACTGTTAAGTACCAAGGCACTGGCTGACACTGAACAGAAATCTAAAAGCAAACCTGTAAGTTTTACTTATATTATATATAACAGTTAAACAAAAGCATACAAAATAAATATTGTAACTCATAGTTAAAAAGTATTGAATAAAGGTAATAACAAAACTACTGAACTTGAATGATTAATCTCATAGTCCAGAGAAAATGACCAAAACGAATCAGTCATACCGGAGAATTGGTGGATCACAATGGTCCTGACTTGGTACAGGCATTTCAAACGAAATGGTGGGTTAAACCAGGTTTTATGGCGCCAAACCTCACTCTTCCATTGCGATCTTAGGATCCGGTAATGACCATAGAACACAACATAGTTGTGAGACACAATAGCGATATTGAGGTGATCATCTCAGTACAGCAGAACAGTCTAACACTAATTAAAACAATTAACCACCATATCTTTTAACTCAATTTTGAACTTTTCTACTAGTGGCTGATAATAAACTTATCAATTTTTGGGGGGTTTTAGGCACTGGTTTAGTTATAAGATATTGATCTCTAGGCAATTACTTCTACAGGTAGAGAGGATCAAGTTCTGCTCTGTTATTTACAAAATCAGGATCTTACCTCCCTGTATAGCCCAGAGCTAGAGCACCAAAAAGGACATTAAACCCAAAGACACACACATTTACTTTTGGTTTGGGATTTTTATTTAATATTGTTTTAAAACACAAGTATGGATAGAACATATACATTGTAGACTTGTGAAGGTTTAAATGCAGTTCCCACCACTAAGCAAGAGAAGGCTGATTGTACAAAATGGTTGTCACCTCAACAGCTACATCAGATCGTTGTAGGTAAGTCAATATCAGGTAAAAGACATCTGTCAGTTCGTAAGAAAATAGTTGCTTGGACATAACTTTACTGCTTCTTTCTTTTAGGTTGTATGAGGGTGTTAATGGGGCTGTCCTCAATTCTGTATTCTGTAAATTTTTTGCCCTTTATTCTCTATTCTGTTGAGATTTTGGCCACTTTTCACGTTATCATTTATTTTGTAAGGGTCATTATTCTCTATTCTTTAGTTTTTTGGGTCATTATTCTTTATCTGTTAACTTTTTTGGCCTTTATTCTCTTTTCTGTAAACCCCATCCACAC
Source organism: Arcuatula senhousia (assembly GCA_963971305.1). Classification (NCBI taxonomy): domain Eukaryota; kingdom Metazoa; phylum Mollusca; class Bivalvia; order Mytilida; family Mytilidae; genus Arcuatula; species Arcuatula senhousia. The sequence goes on from OZ020309.1 coordinate 62,562,402, forward strand.
CCTCTTATATCTTTAAATTTGAGGTAACAAATAGAATTTGGTCTTCAGCATTGAATTAAAACATAAAGAAAGTATATATGTATCCTTTACCAGTAAAGGTCAAATGATAATTTTCCTGGTCACTGATTTTTTTTCCTGTATTTCCAGGTCCACCAGTTATAGACTTTGGTAAAGTTTGTCTGAGGTCTGTCAGGACGAAGAACCTAGAAATCGTCAACAATTTAAACCAGTACATACATGTAGTGGCTGAGGTTAGTTATAAATTATAAAAATTGTTTCCAAGTCATTGATATGATATTTATGTAAACAGTGGTTACTTATAATATTTATTTAATTATTTTATGATTTAACTATCATATCACACTTCATAATTCTTTTTAGCAATAAATCGACACATTTATTATATTCTAGATTGACTGTAGAGAATTAAGACAGAGCAGCCCCCTGTCACAAGTTATACCACCCATGTCAACAGCTCATCTACCTATTGTGTTTGAATCCAATGTCAAAGGAAAGTTCCAAAGGTAATTTCAAAAATGGGAAGCATCACTATGCTCCAACATTGTTAAATTGAATTAAAAATGACAAAGGATGAGTGGCAATAAGACCCATTTTTGGCCCAAGATTTACCAAGAAATTAAAACTGAGCATACAGATGCCTTGAGTTGATGAAACATTGATAAATTGTTAGGCTGAAAGAAAATGATAAGCTTGTGTCATATCAGTTAAGCTGTCATGCCAATCAGTTAACTCAAAAAGCTATGTATTAAAGAAATTGTCATAATTTCATTGATTTTTGCTGATTTTCACACACTTTTTGGTCTGAAAGAAGGTGGGCGCATCAAAACAACAACTTCATACTTGGCAAAAATGTGTAAAATGATAAAACCCATCATTTCTGAAAGTTTGGAGTTGTTGTTTTCATGCGCCCAATGTTTTCTTAAGGAAAATATGCACTGAAACCATTCTAAATTGCAGATTTTCTTTATTTTGTCAAATAAGACCACTAAATAGGATGTCATAATTAGGTCACAATGAATGAAATTTGCCTTATTTGATGTTTTTTCTTTGTAACCACATATAAGCTTATATTTCATATAAATATGATAACATTTGAACTAACTTCATTTTCTTGGGCCAATTATGGGTCTTAATGCCACTCATCCTTTACATTTCTCTTACTTTGATTTTGCATTTGCTTAACATGTTCAATAATTTTGTTTAATGCACTTAAATAAACTTTAAAAAAAAATTATCACCTTGAAACATTTTTCCTTTGTAGAGATTTTCAAAGAAACTTTTGCGAATAAAAGTTAAAATTCTTGAAATACTGTGGTTTCATTATTAATCTTGAGGTATAAATTTTTCGTGGTTTTCATGGGTGGTCATTACCCACAAAATCATGAATTTAAGAATCCATGAAATGATCCTTTTCCACAAATATTTGTACCCACGAAAATAAATAAATTCACAGTAATCTATAATTTTGGTCTGAGAAGCCTAAGCAAATAAGATTGCTCCACACAGAAATGAAAAGTTTGTATTTTTTTCTCATACAGATAGAAATGATATGCATCATTTGCAGATTTTGAATATTTCCATACCATAACCCTTCTTTTTCAGGTCTGTGTCTTATCAGATCAATGGTTCATACAAACACCATGTGACTGTGACAGCCGAGGTTGTCCCTGTAACTCTAGAATTGTCAACAGAAGAATTAGTGTTAGGCGCTTCCTACGGCCTTCCTGCAGAAGCTGGTATGTTGTTATTAGTATAGGGTAACACAAACACAAGCATAGGATCATTGAAATATTTCAGACTTTGATTTTATTTTTGACTGGATTTCATAAAGTAAATGACATAGTCATTTGACATAAAGCTGGTTGGGAAAATATGTCCATAACAGTTTAGTCAGCAACTACTGATATCACAGACCCTAGATGTTTGGTATACAGAATCAGCCTGGGGTCCTTTATTGCGGGAATGATTTCAAATCTGTCTGTCACCAACTTTGTGTTTACAACAAAATCCAGCAATTTATTACTTCAACCAAATTTTTTGTTAAGATTACAGATCATGGTAAAAATTACTAATGTTCAGTCACTTTAAGAAAGCAATTATTGTTGAAGATGATTTTACTTTACATCCTTTTCAATGTATATTTCATGTTTTGATGTGCCAACTAACCTATGTATAATTACAGGATTCCGAGGTGTGATAACATTACGTAACCCCCTGAACCACCCAGCAGAGTTTACATGGACACCTATCTTGGGAGACAGAGGAACAGCCTTCTCTATCAGACCCGCAGAAGGTATCAACAAACATCTGAACTTTTTACATCAGTGGATTGATGATTCTCAGCTAGCTGTCAGTAACAGCGAGTGCTCTTTAGAGAGTTCCTTTACTGTCCTTTCGTTTGTTCTTGTTGTTATCATAAATTTTTAAAGCATTTTTACATTGCCTTTTTTTAGGGGGTGTTGTACATGTCCTTTTACAAATTTCAGTAGTCATGATAGTGATTTTTAAAAATATACTTCATTTTTGCAAATAGATTTTATCAGAGAAAACTGCATGTGAATTCTAAACATTGAAAATTCAGACGAAATTGAGATGCTATAAGATCGACAACATTCAACAATGCTTTGTGATTGTTTTCCAAAGTACCAAATTTTGGTTTTCTGATTTAAAAAAGTGTCTTCAAATACATTTTAGATCTTACAAATATTTATTAATGTTTCAGGAACGGTAGATTCTTTCAAGGATCTAGATTGTGAAGTCGTGTGGCATCCATCTTACCTAGCCCCTGAAGATGGACAGTTCTCTCTTAAAGTACATGGTGGTCATACATTACAGCTCAGCTGCAGAGCAGAGGTCAGTTTAATTGTACATAAAAGTATAAATAAGGGCAATAGATTATGATGTTTTTGAGAGAGCAATGTTTTTTAAGTGTAAAATGAACAAGAACAAAAATTGGTGAAGTTGACATGAAAAGAAGTGTGTAGTGAACTTAGTGATTCTAGTCAAATATTTTCACTTTTATGATTTGCTATTAAAGTTTTTAAATGTCATAGATAAATGAAGTTTTCTTTGTTAAGATGCTGAACTTTACCGTAAGCACATATTATTGATGCATTAATCCTTAAGACTTTGTTATATGTATTTCATTTCAGCTTGGAACTTCTAATGTCCAGTTTGTTGAGAGAAGAATAATGTTTGGTTCCACCCCTATCAACCTGACTACCACCAGGACTGCTCTGCTGGCAAACACTGGACAGACACATGCTTACTTCCAGGTAGTTATAAATATAAAGATAAATGTGTTTAGTATATTAAATGCATAAACAATCACCCTTTCACATAGAATTCATTACAGAATCAAAAGGAAGTTATAAAAAGATATGTGTCGTTATTTATAATCCATGTACATATTCAATGTTCTGTTACAAAAAAGAAAGAAACACTGAAGGCTATACACAGCATGAAAATACTTAATTGTAGATTCCTACAATATCAATGAGGAAAGCAACATCAGACATCAGACACATCAAGTTGACAGCAGCAATAGATTTTTGTCTTTTTTTAGGTTTTAGCTTAGATATAGCATTGTTCATTTCACTATTTATTGTTCTGTGTTCCAGGTGATAGATTCCAACCCTTTCCCTGGGCTCACTGTTACACCAGTCCATGGTGTGGTACCAGTAGGAGGGTTTGCAGAGTTGAAGGTCATGCTGACTCCACAGGCTATGGTCAAGTTTGATACCAGAGTACAGGTGGCAATCAAAGAAGGGAAGACATTAGAGCTAAGAATGGGTGGCACAGTAGAGCCACCAACAGTGGATATTGATCTTGTAAGTAAACCACATCATATCAATTTTTCATATTTAAGGATCTTTTTCCTGTAAGAAAAATGCTACATGTATTTTGAATTTATAAAGAATTATTAAGAGTTGCTATATTTCAAGCATTATTATTTCTCACTTGGTTTTATTAAGCATTCCTCCATCTACAATATAAATGTTTATTTATTTTTCAGTCCAGCTTCAATTTTGGTGGAGTGTACTGTGGATCTGGATCAACACAATCATTCAAACTGACCAACAAGGTAAGTGTGATGTCATAGAATTCAGTCATTAAAAAGCTACACAGAGCATGGTTTTTGTATTGTTGGTTATAAATAAAATTCACATGCATTTTGCTTATGCCTTTACACATATACCCTTGAGTATTTATAACTATCTAGTTTAAGAATAATACTTACAATATTGGTCATGTGGAATTAACAAGGTTGGTCACTTGATATTCCAGCTTTTCCAAAATGTACAGTTGTAATGGTCTTGACTTTGGACAGTCAGTTTAACATGATTTGGTGGATTATTTACATGTATATAAATATATAATAAATTTATATGTGGATAATTGACAATTTTGTCTAAATCAAAAACTTTTGAATAGAATATTGAATAATGGATGTATTGTTCTCCTTTCAGGCTGTGACTAAAGCCAAGCTAGAGTTTGACCTGACAAGATTTAGAGATTTCAGTCTTAGTTTCCCTGGTTACCAAACACAAGGTAATTCTGTAGTCAAGTCATGTATTATGATAATACATGTTGTGTTGTATGTGCTCTTTGAGGGTCCATTATTGACCACTTAACTTGTATTTTTGTACTCTTGTATATATTGTAGGTCATACAAATTGTTTGTCTTGAAAGACTTTTATTTGCCATTTTACAAGCATCAAGTTAAACATTATATTTTAATGGTCATACATTTTACCTGTAAGGCTGTATGTTATATTAACATTTTACAAGCTACCAATTAAAAACATCAATTTAGCAGTGTTCTTACAGTCTTATAGTTAACAAATGTGTATAGAACAATATCATCACCCACCTTCCAAAGTTTTAATGCTATAACAATAAAAAAATATTCTTTATTACTTAACAAATTTATATTACAGAGGATTACAGTTTCCAGCTGTTGAACCCTGGGATGTTTACTGTTACCATGGCACCAGAGGAAACCATCGAAGGAGAACTGATCTTTATGCCAACAGAGGTAGGAAAAAAACAAGATTTATATGTTATTTAGAACCTGGCCATAGTTTTATAAAACATCTCAAATTGAATATTTCATCAAATTCTTCCTCAACTCAAAATCTAACAATCAAAAGTGTTGCAATTTGAGTTGAGGAGAGATTTGAGGAAATACTTAATCTGAGATGATTTATGAAACTGGGGTCTGTTCTTATATTTAAATGTTAACTTTTAAAAGCTGTCTAACTTTGTCATACTGAATCTTGTTTTAGTTCAAGTTCAAAACAAAAAAATTAGTCGTTATGTGATCACTCTTGAAAATGATTATTATGATCTAGGAAAGTAGGGTAAATTGTGTTTGGGTCTGTTCATCTGTCCTTTCGTACTAAATGTTGATTGGGCAATATGTCTTTTGGACACATTCTTGTTTAGTTTTAACACTAAATAAATTGATGATTCTAATGGCTGTGTCAAATATCTTGCAATATGTCATGTTTTCTTATTTTATAGGTTGCTGCCTATGACTTTGTCATGCCATGTATTGTCAACATGTTAGGGGCACCAACACCAGCCCCTACCCCCTTCCCACCTACACCAGCCCCATCTAACAAGAACAGTCTACAACACATCATCAATCCCCGTCCTCAGCCGTTCAGCGTGGCCACGCCTAGTAAACATGTGATAGCCACAGCCTTACGTCAGCCTGTCAGTATTTCCTCCAATAAGATTGAGTTTTCACTGCCGTCCACGTTTGAAGATCCATCAGCCTCAACAGGACTTGGTTTTACAAAGGTATGATTCTTATTATCATTGTGTATGCTAAAGTAATTTACAATGCAACTTATAATCTTAATACCAATAAGCTACAGTTACAACTAATGAAACACATGCTTAATTCACTATTGCAAATTTATTGATACATGCATGATGCTACTACTTGCTGGTAAAATTTAATTTTTTTAATAAAAATCTCACTTTTCTTGAATTTGCATGTTTTGATATTTTGATATTTTTTCATAAATTATTTTTTAACACATGCTAAATAACTGTCTGTTGAAGGTGTAATCTATATTGTACATTTTGAATGCATTGGCTTTTCTACAGAAAATAACGTTTTGTAGTTATTTCTTGGATATAAAACACTGATTACTTTGTACATTTATTTGTTATCACTGGTTGACATGTACAATGTAATAATGAGCACATCACTAGCCCACAGTGTGTATTATATTTAGTTGTATTATGTTTTCAGTATAAGATTGAGAAGGTAACATGAACACCTTGATCTCTATGTCAGATATAAACTGTCTCTTTACCTTCAGTTTCCAGCTTTTCAGAATTTTTTTTGCTGCTTACAAGAGGTTTCACCTCAACAAAACATAAATAATATGGATTCTACATAAAATATATTTGATTATCACCTGTTTTGAATCAACTTTAAAACATTTTGGCAACTTTGATACAATTTTTGTCTCGCCTGCGACGAAAAGTCGCGGAAGGCGAGACATAGGTATTACTTTCCGGCGGCGGCGACGGCGGCGGAGGCGGCGGCGTCGTAAACTTTTTTGTAAGACTTTTGTGGACAATGAATTGCTTGAAAAGTATAATAGCTAGGCATCTGATATTTGGTATACAGACAGTTCAGGTTATGGTCTACACAACTGTCACCATGCCGTTTGACCCTGACCCCATTTTCACGCTCCAGTGACTCTGTGAACTTAGGTCTTTTTTCAGGCCGTAAACTTTTTTGTAAGACTTTTGTGGACGATGAATTGCTTGAAAAGTATAATAGTTAGGCATCTGATATTTGGTATACAGACAGTTCAGGTTATGGTCTACGCAACTGTCACCATGCCGTTTGACCCTGACCCCATTTTCACGCTCCAGTGACTCTGTGAACTTAGGTCTTTTTTCAGGCCGTAAACTTTTTTGTAAGACTTTTGTGGACGATGAATTGCTTGAAAAGTATAATAGTTAGGCATCTGATATTTGGTATACAGACAGTTCAGGTTATGGTCTACGCAACTGTCACCATGCCGTTTGACCCTGACCCCATTTTCACGCTCCAGTGACTCTGTGAACTTAGGTCTTTTTTTCAGGCCGTAAACTTTTTTGTAAGACTTTTGTGGACGATGAATTTCTTAAAAAGTATAATAGGTAGGCATCTGATATTTGGTATACAGACAGTTCAGGTTATGGTCTACACAACTGTCACCATGCCGTTTGACCCTGACCCCATTTTAACGCTCCAGTGACTCTGTGAACTTAGGTCTTTTTCAGGCCGAAAAACTTTTTTGTAAGACTTTTATGGAAAATGAATTGCTTGAAAAGTATAATAGCTAGGCATCCGATATTTGGTTTACAGACAGTACAGGTTATGGTCTACGCAACTGTCACCATGCCTTGTGACCCTGACCCCATTTTCACGCTCCAGTGACTCTGTGAACTTAGGTCTTTTTCAGGCCGAAAAACTTTTTTGTAAGACTTTTATGGAAGATGAATTGCTGAAAAGTTATAATAGCTAGGCATCTGTTATTAGGTATACTGACACTTTTTGTGTTTATATCAAGAAATGAAAACTTAGGTAGTTGATTTTAGCGATGGTGCCGGCAGGCGAGACATACTTTTAGTGGCCACACTTGTTATAAGAGACAAACAGAGTTAAACAAATATCTTTTTTTTTCAAAAATCCAAAAATTTCTGTTGCTGTTTTTTTTGTAATATTTAGAGATAACTTATTCTGAAAAGATGGGAAAACAAAAATATTTTCATCTGATATCTTAAAAGAATGTTTGCTTTTTATTTTGCTAGTTGTAGTGTGTAGAATTTAGAAACTGGTTCAGAACCATAGTAATAGTGCACTTAATGGGGAAATTTTATTTAAGGAAGGTTTTTCTTTTAATTTGTTGTATTACACAATAACTACTAAACTACAATTGTAGCAATCAAATAGCTTTACTTCTCTGTATTGTCAGACGCATGTTTATCCTTAAGTTTCCATCTTCAGGTCAATTAAAATAGTTTATGAAAAAAATCTGTTCAATTTCCTCTTCTAAGAATGCCAAAGTTATTCTTACAATATTCTATTATCTTCATTTCTTTGTAAAAGCTAAAGTAGTTTAAAAAAATAGTGTATGATTGTTTTTTTCCTTCCATTTTTTGTTTCCTTAATTGGCCTAGTTATTACATCTTGATATGCGATATGAAGCATATTGTTAAATCACCCTTGTATAGCTCAAAAAAGTTACCTAGAATTTATGAATAATGCAGTCTATTCCTCTTAATTGAATAACCACTTTATCAGAGAATTTTATGCAATAAGCAGAACTCAATACCCAATGAAGTGAAATGTCAATTTGAAACAGAAGAGTATCTACTTAATATTATTACATAACATGTTAACATTGGGAAAGGGTTACTTAAAATATATTTTACTGGGAAGTTTTTAACCCAATTCTAGTTTTTGTGCAGATTTTCCTGTGTCATTTATAGTGTTGAGAACATAGATTAAAAAAAAAGTCATTAACATAGATTTCCAATCTCTTAATGTTTACATGCAAGCTTTTTGGTGATTTGGGTAAAGATGCTCTTAATACATTTTGTACCTATAAAATATTTAATTGGATATTACTTTTTGGCAAAAGTTTACATTGACATTTTTATAAAAGGTGAAGGCATTTTTTTTTACACTTCAAATTACCACTCACACTGACAGAAAACCTATATTGATGTGCTTTCAGTCAACTAAATGATTATATTTTCTCTATTGAAATTCAAATCAATATAGGCACTAAAAATAAGAAATGACTTGAAGCATATCACTTGTTATGGGTACTGAGGCATACATGTGACGGATCCGTGATGACAAAACTGGAGATTTTGATTTTTTTGGCTGGAGATTGGACCAAAAAGCGGGAGATTTTCAACGCTCATTAAAATTGAAATTCAATCTCAATTGACGGCACTAGCGTGTGCCAAATAAATATTGCTTCATTGATTAATCTCAAACTGTATATACAATCATCAGGTCAATCATGGCAATAAACCTTTAATTAACACCTTTATCTGTTAAATTAACGTCTACCTCATTGACAAACCCATAAAACACCGGAAATGTTTTATGATTGAACAATTAAAATGTCTATAAACTAAAATTTTGGCATGTCTTGAAAAAGCGGGAGATTACGCAAAAAGTCGGGAGAACGGGAGATGGATAAAAAAGTCGGGAGATTTTGTCTCCCGGCGGGAGAATCACATGTATGCTGAGGTTTTTCTATACATGAATTGCATTTGGTATCAATTCTTAGCATGTCACTAACTATGGGAGTAGGGATTTAACTATACTTCAAGGCTACAATTTTTACATAAATTGTTTTTCAGTGTTCTCTCTCTATTTCAGGGTACAGTGCTTGTCAACAACAGTGATCGACCAGTCAAGTGGATGTTTGATCTGAGCATGCCCAATATTGCTTTAGAAGATGGAATTCTGAAGTTTGTGCACCCTTCAGGGACCCCTTTTGTTGTAATGGGAGGGAACACCTCAAAGGGTATAGAAGGAATAATTGAACCAGAGAAATCACAGGCTGTTTCTATCATCTTCTGTCCTAGTAAGTTACTCTTGTATCTGTAATGTTAATTTTGAAGGTCTGAACCTTTGACTATGCTAATCAAAAATTATTGACAAGCTTTTTCATATGAGGGTTTGATAAATCACTTTAAATCTTTTTGTTGGTATTGTAATTTTTAAGTTAGAGCATTGTGTTAGGGATTGAATTTTTAAAATCCATGGTACATGTATTTATAAGATTGCATTTGGTTCTTAGAAAAACAATCAACCATTGATTTCTCCTCCATCTTAACAGAGTCCCCAGGAGTCCACGAAGTTTTAGTGCCAGTTATTCTGGACAATGATGACAAGCCCTACCAGTATATACAGATCTATGCTGAGATGAAGTCACCACGTCTGTGGTTTGATCCCCTCGCCATTGTCCTGACGCCTGTACCACTTCTGACAGAAGTATCCTCAGAATTCACTGTACTTGCTGCTCAGTACTTCAAGTAAGTTCACTTATCCCCTCGCCATTGTCCTGACGCCTGTACCACTTCTGACAGAAGTATCCTCAGAATTAACTGTACTTGCTGCCCGGTACTTCAAGTAGGTTCCTTGGAGTAGATCTCAGTTTACTTAAAAGATTTTTTTAAAAACTTTTAGGCTTAGTATTTGTTTTACAATAACATCAAATGTATCATAGAAATAAGAAACAAAGCTATGTTGTTATCAATTGATATTTGAAATGCTGAAAACTGCACGGCACTTTAAAACACACGTAATATTTATCTAGAATAAAGCACTACAGCTAGAATGTAACCTTTTCATGAGAAGAACTCAATTCTTGATTTTTTATATGAATTTTCAGGAAGAGTGGTATAGTGGTTGAGTTACCAGAGGTAGAATGTGAGGATGGGAGCTCTATATGTCCACTTACGATTTCTTGGCTAGAGACATCAGGTAGGTTAAATACAAAATCATATATGTCTTTTCTATAGAAATGTATATGTTGAAATGAGTTTTAGACCAATTAGTAATCAGTTCTTTTGTTAAATGTTTTCACAATTTATTTTGTATTACTTACAGGGAGATGATACATAGATCAAAGAAAAACAACTTTCATTTTCTCAACATTCAAACCTATATATCATTTGTTTACAGAGATCAGACCATGTAACGGAGATGAAGGACAAATGGAGCCATGTGCTCTGCCGTGTAAAGTGACCTTCTCTAGTCCTAAACCTATCTTAATTATCTGTTTGTTTATTTACAGAGATCAGACCATGTAATGGAGATGAAGGACAGATGGAACCATGTGCTCTGCCATGTAAAGTGACCTTCTCTAGTCCTAAGCCTATTTCCTTCTGTGCTCCAATCAAATTTATAGATGATGAGAACAGAGTGTAAGTACCAGTTGTATGATACAAATCAACTGATTCATAGGTGGCTTAAAAATGTTTTCTGTAGATTTGTTTTGCTTGCTATTACAAAACTTTATTAAAAACAGTTTGTGTTGACACAAAAAAGCCTAAATTTCTGTATTATTCTAAAAGAAGATTTTAAAATTTTTGAAAGACTATTTTAATATCGTATTTTAAAATATTTTTACCACAGTACACAAATGACAATAATGTACAGAGTTATATTACATACGTGTAAGTTTATCAACATTAACCAGATAGATATACACATTTTTCCCCAGATTTAAATTGAATGTGACAGCCACAGCAGATAATTGTCTCCTGACCTGCTATCCTTTCCTGGCTATTCATAGAACTGACCATCAGATTGTCTGTGAACAGGTGAGATTCATCAACCTCTGATAACAATAGATGCTGCTGGTGTTTTCTATTGTGGATTATAAGCTCCCACAAGGCGGGAGCTAAATTGCCTGAGTATACGTACTATGATGCATTAAACCGGAATAGGTATAAGCTTGTCGACATATCCGCACCCAATGGCACAGAATGCAAAATTAATTTTCTACTTTGTAATTAGTATATCTAAAAGCAAAATACATAAATATTGTATTAATATGAATATGTTGAATATTTCTAGCTATAGAGATGTATGTAAAGATTTCTTTTAATGAAAACGCTATGTATTTCATTGACGTCATAATTGTTCAAAACAAAATTACAGAATGGTGGGAAACTGTCATTCTAATATAATTTGAAAATGGCCCAAGATCACTTTTTGAACGCCTGTCTATCGAGAAAAACAATAATATGTCACTTTGTAAATATTAATTCCAAGAGACCAAAAAGGAATCTTTCGGGTACTTATTCAACTTATTTGACCTGAGTTTTAGTAAATCTGCTTTGTTCACCTAAAATTGACAATTTCTTCATTTTTCCAGAATTCTTGAAAAAAATCACCTTTTTGCATCTTTTGTTGTACATTTTCTGCACTGCAAATGTACATATAGTTATGTTTTGTCTCGCCTGCGAAGCAGAGCGGGACATAGGTGTTACTTTACCGGCGGCGGCGGCGATGGCGGCGTTACCTTTTTGGAAAAGTTTTATGAGCACCACATATCTCAAAAACTATAGGTCCTGGGTTGATGAAACTTGGTATGCATATGCCCCAGTAGTAGCTTAGCACAGTTGCATCCCCATCTTTTGACCTTGACCTTGATTTTCCGGTTGAGTGACTTTGACAATTTTCAATACATATAATAGCAATGAAAAAGTTTTGCGAGCACCTCCATATCTCAAGAACTATAGGTCCTAGGTTGATGAAATTTAGTATGCATATGCCCCAGTAGTAGCTAAGATCAGTTGCATCCCCATCTTTTGACCTTGACCTTGATTTTTCGGTTGAGTGACTTTGACAATTTTCAATACATATAATAGCAATGGAAAAGTTTTGCGAGCACCTCCATATCTCAAGAACTATAGGTCCTAGGTTGATGAAACTTGGTATGCATATGCCCCAGTAGTAGCTTAGCACAGTTGCATCCCCATCTTTTGACCTTGACCTTGATTTTCCGGTTGAGTGACTTTGATTATTTTTATTGCATATATTTGCAATGTTTAAGTTCTATAAACATCTTTTGATCTCAGAAACTGAAAATCCATGTATATTCAAAATATAGTGGAAGTAAGAAAGAATAATTGTTTCTGATGGTGCCCGCAGGCGAGACATACTTTAGTGTTAACTCTTGTATTGTAACCAACTGTCTTTGCATTTGTCAAAAAGGGGTTTTCTTTGGCAAAAAATACTTTCATACTTTTACCAAAAGTTATTGAGAATATGTGATGGTCTTGCCAAAACTGGGGTATGCCCCAAATTCGTGGACTTGAAGAGATGCCAAAATGCATATGCAAAGCATTTCCTTTTGCTATTTTGTTCATTAATGCATACCTTTTCTGCATATTATAGCAAATTGAACTTAAAAATGTTATTTTTCACACACAATTATGTTTAAAATGGAACATTTTGGTGTTTTTAAGGAATTTGGAAAATGCCCCATATACCCCTTACGGATGCTGGATAATGGAAATAATGATTTTCAAAATTTTCATAGAATTAAGAAGCAGAAATATGACCCTTTCAATATTCTTCTTTCAAATTTGGATCCTTTGAGAAAAATAAAGAAAAATAAACAGTAAAAAGTTAAAATGTTGTATTCAGCACTGTTCAGTGTGGCTAATATTTCCAAGAAACTCAGCTATCCTGATAAGGCCCGTAGATCGGCCGTCTTGAATTTCTCGAAAAAAATATTTTGCGAAAAGGAGTCTTAAAAGGAGTGCTTTTAGTTGTTCCATCTCTTTTGTGTACCTGTAACATTTGCATCTGGACCAAATTGCATGGTTTTCTCATAGACACGCTCTTAAATTCTTAGCCATATGAGATATGGAATAAGTGTATGCAACACAACCAACCCAAAGAAACAGTAATTTATATAATCCACAATGTAAGACAGCCAATGTTATGTTACTTGAACTTTCCCACACCTCATCATTACATGTATCTATTACACAAAGTTTTCAACAATATAGTTATCAAGGAAAGATATCATAACAAATCACAATTTTTTCCACACCTTCAATGTTAAAAGGTTGACCCAACATTCTGAAATGTTATGTTAAAAGGTCAATTTTGTCTAAAGTAACAACTGTTAAAATAATAAAAGCCTTGCAATATGTTGCTTTAAAAATAAATATGAAGAAAAACTTACATATTTAAATAATATAATATCTAAACCAGGATGAAACATATAGAAATTTGTATTAAGATTTTTTCCTCTGTATTCTTATTCAGGGTGGATCACCAAAGGGTAGGAAGACAGCATCCAAAGAAATGTTGAACATTACAGGCGAAGCTGTGATTGTACCATGTGTCTCTCCTAACCATAACAGTAGACCGAGCACCAGTGCTACCAGCTCAAATTTCCAGATCTCATCCTCAAGTTACGAATCTTCTACTAGTGAAACAGGTATAGGGAGAAAAATGTCTTAAAGTATTTGATGAAAATGATAATTATAATTTTTTATATAGTCGAGAAACAGCATTCTCATACTTAGCTATCCTGTTTGGCTCAAATTATCCTAAATTTAAAATCCAGCATTTACACATGCTGACATTGGTACACAGATTTCCAGTTTTGTTGAATGGTTAAAAGCTTTGTACTTGACATTGCCAAAATTTCATATTGACATGACCTTAAAGATAGATAGATATACATGTATACATCATAAGTTTGTATGTTGTCTTTTATTCTGTAGACAGACTTTTTGGTAAGTTGGCAATCATCAGCCATATTGAGTTTCCAGTTTATTTTGTTTTTTTGGTTTTTTTTTTACATCATATTCAATTTGAAGCTGCTGTTGTCATTTGAAATCATTCCATTGTAATGTTTTTTATGCCAAAATCTCAGGGTTTTTTCTACAAATTGTAACTAGTATAATTATGTTCTGATATAAAGACAATTTTGAAAAAAAAGCATTCAAATTCTTTGCAATATATAGTAGCACATGCTTGAAGTCTGCCATATATCTGCTTTTGAAATATAAAAGATGTTGATTTTTAATTTTTCTGTATAAACTATTAACTTATGGTATTTAGATTTATCTTACATCACAACAAACATGTTCTATTGACAGATTCCACTAATGGGGACACACCCATCAACAGAGATGGGGCCATGAACAAGCCACAGTCTGGATCAGAGTATGCCGTCAGTCGAGCTCAGCAGGACCTTGCCTCACGGTCCCTGGGGTCAGCCATGTTCCCTGATGAGGATACAGAGGAGGGGATATTCCACATGGAAGTGTTGTTGGCCTGTCAGAGGTGGTTCTCCTCACAAGGATGGCCTGGTGGACAGTTCCCTATTGTTATACCTAATGCATTGAGATGGTAAGTTAATGTACATAGAGCTGTTCTTATCAAATGAACCATAATCGTAATGTGTTAAGTAGGATAAACACTCACTCATTCAAATATAAAATAAAGACTAATATGTCAAATCTGTGAATAATGAAAATCATTTTGAGTCTTGCAAATAACCTTTTACTGTATAGAGGTAAAAAAAAATTACTGGTTTTATTTTGTGGCTTGGGAATTTTGCTCTATATGTATTTTCTTAGGTGGATACTTTTAGTGGAATTCATTTGCATGATTTCATTCTACCTGCTAAAATTGAAACCACCATGAAAATAACCCATTATCAGGTACTTAAGATATTGGATGTTCAAAATATCATTGTACATCTCTAATATTTTGTCCATATAGTTACTCAGGATATTGCTTTGAAAACATATTTTCCCAATTTCAGTGGCATCAGCAGAAAACCAGTACAAGATGATATGCCTAAGAAGGCAGGAAGTTGGGACACTAATAATTTGAAGAAAGAATTTAAGACAATATACGACATGATATCTAACTTGGCTGGTAGATCTGTTCCTGGGATCCCCATCAATGCTTCACTCCCAGTCGATCCTGTAGAGAGAGTTAAACAAGTCTACTGGCAGCATGCTACTCTCTTAACTTTTATTAGGTAGGTATAATTTTGATGTTCTTTACATAGCTGGTATTTTTTCCCATATCTCTCAAATAAGTTTAGATTTGGAGTTTTTGAAATACTTCATCTGTGGAACAAAATTATTTTAAAAACAAACACATACACACATTATCCTTTCAAAGCGCCCAGCTCTTTCCTAGTTTGTTCTGTACTAGTTATGCTGGTTGCACGTCTGTCTTTCAATCCAAATTGAATTTATCTTAAGATGTTAGGAAGTGTTCATTGAAGGAAGTATGCTATCATTGTGAAAGTTTATATCCTTATATATGCATTTATGTATGAACCAACAAAAACTCATATAATGATGTGCAGCTTCTATTAAAAAATACCAGATGCGGTACTCTGTCTGTTGATGGTTTTCTTTTTTAGTCAAAATATATTGGACAAAAAGTATTTATTCCTTTTACTTTTGAATAGATGCCAAGGAGCTTGTGTTGCCTCCATTAATCCAGAGTACCTTATGGAGCCTCGTGATTACCATTTATGGAAACAGATGCAGAAGCAGATGAGACAGGATTGTCTAAAAGTTGGGGACATTGAGGGGGCTAATGCTATAAGTAATGAGGAGGAGTTAGAAGATGAGGTGTTTGAGGCTGTATCCAAGAGGGCGTGGACAGATATCCTGTTACAGCTATACAAGGTAGGGGAGATATTAAAACATTTTTGGCTTATTTCTAAGATATAAATCTAACAATCTAGCTCTTCTTTGGTGAGGTTGTTGTTCAGATTGAAAAAGTAAAACAAGTGGGTCATATGTGCGTTTAATGATGTTTTAATTTTTACAAAGAAAAAATTGTGTAAAAGACGGTGAAAGATCATGAAAATGGGAGTTCTTAATGGGATGTTAAAGGAAAATTCAGCTCATAGTACTACAAAAATATTGACATTTCTACCATTATCACTGCCTTCGGGAGTGTAAAAATTAAAATCACAAATTACCTTCTAAATCATATAATTTTATTTTTGATTAAAAGCATAGTTGTGTTACAACTGTGGAATTAATGGTAGATAATTTTAATTACGTTTTCCTTTGAACTTAGACTTTGGTGTTGGCTAAGGTGACCCCTCGGTCTCTGAAGAACACACCATCACCAGACAAATCCCTGGAGATCCCTATAATCAACCCAGACCCCCTCAGTAGTAACGTATACAGTGTGGCCGAGAGGATCCTCCTGTCCTGGCTGAATCACCATTATGAACATTACAGGGAGAGAATCTGGAAGAACTGTCCTAAAGGTTAGTGTGATAGATATATAGATTAAAGATATCATTGCTCATATCATTTAAAGATACTTCTTGATTAACTTTGAATGTCAATTGCTATACATTGTTGATATCACTTGTAAATAAAAAAAATCATTGATTTAATTTTAAAAAATATCTACTAGTCCCAGTGCCTCAAAACTTGAAAAAAATATCTAAGTCTGAGAATATTCTCTTATATTACAATTTTTATATTGTTTTGTGATGTTGGGGTCCAGTATAACACTTATCATGGAAGAGGATATGCTACATTTTAGTTTTATTGACTAGAATTGAAACAAAGAACAATCAGCAAATAATCTTTACTTTGTTTAAGGTGGTGTTCCCCCATCCAGGTGGATTGTAAACTATGATATAGACATCTTGGATGGATTGGTTCTTGGTGCTGTTCTCGGAGCACATATGCCATTCCTGGTAGGTTAAATAGATAGTGCTTTGATGATTTCAAAATGATAAAATCCCAGACATCAGTATGCCTGACAATAGCTTTCCATTCCTTCTTTAAATTTTTTGGTTGACTGATTCATCATCGTAGGAAATCGTTGACTTTTTGCCTATATTTTTCACAATCAGACTAGGTGTTTGATTATTTTTACCATATTATTCATAAAATTTAATATCTATTTATTTGACAATGCATTTACAATCATCATACTTTTTCACAATTTTTTGTATGAATGAAGCATTTATTTTTCACAGAATTGTTATTTTCACAGTTGATTCTATCAACAAACCTTTTTATATTTCAGATTAAGACCCATCTCCAGGACATGTATACCCATCCATCCACAGCAGAACAGTGCTTACATAATGCCCTGAAGATCACCAATGCTATGAGATATGCTGGAATAGATTATGATATACAGGTACAAACCCAGAGAGATTTAGTATTGATTTATATTTAGAGAGCATTATATCATGTATATGATAAACGGTGTTTTATAAGCATACCTTCTTAAAAAATAACAAAAAAACTCTTCAAAACTAAAAGTAGTTGTCAAATAAAGGTAATAATAAAATAGCCAAACATGGAGGATCAGTCTCAATGTTCAACAGAAAAGACAAAACATGGAAAACACAGCAGAAAAGTTATAGATCGCAATGGTTCTGACTTGGTACAGGCATTTCAGATGAAATAGTGTGTTAAACCAGGTTTTATGGCACGCCAAACCTCCCTCTTCCATTGCAATCTTACTTATTCTTCACAATTAATTTTATTCATGGAAGTCATATAAACATTCAACAATGTATATGAAATCAATCTAAAAACTTTTACTTTCATTTATTTAACATAATAACCTAAGGCCCCTCTGGGTTTTATTTTATGTCAATATTTTTTTTTTCAGGCCATAGACATAACAGACCCTAATCCTATCTCCTTACTGATGCTATGTACACACCTGTATCAGAAGTTACCTATGTACATACCAAAGGCCACCTTAGACTTTACAGGGCAACTCCACACATCAGTCTGTAGACAGGTTTGTATAAAAATTCTACTTACTAACACTTTAGTATTACTGACCCAATGGCACAACAGATGTTACAGAAAGGTGTACAATGCCTGTAAGTAGTAGTTCAAGAAGCGTTTAACACCTTTTCAGTGATAGTAAAATACTGCTTCTTTTATGAAAATAACACAATTTTTCGCTACTATGATTTGCATTAAAATTATATAAAAAAACGCCCCTCTTAAAGTTGAATATGATTATGGTAAATTGAAATTTTTATTTACTCTAAATCAATTTCTTGATGCTTTAAATAGCTGTTCTCATGACATTTTTACATGAAATAATCTGTTTTCTAGGTGAAGCTAAGCAATCCTAGTGCCAAGCCATTGGTCTACCAAGTACTGATAGCAGGACATGATGCAAGGGACTTCAGGGTTCCTAAGGGTGACACAGTGACCATAACACCAAGGTCTTCTCTCCATCTTAATGTGGAGTTCACAAGCAGATTCCTACGCCCAGCAGAAGCCATCTTGGTTCTGGTTGGCAGACGACATGGGTCTGCGGTTGGGTCAACATTGACCTTTAACCTAAGAACTCAAATTGATAACATTGTTCCAAAGGTGTGTATTTGAACTTTTTTAGGTGCTGCTATGCAAAATGTTCTTTGAATTTTTCAGCTTCAAAATGTTTGTGCTCTTTCTGCTGTGTATTTCTTTCTTTTTACTATCATAATTGTGCAGATAACTTAATTTGGTTTTCTTTACTTGTTTTTTTTGTTTGTTTGTAAGTTATCCTGTTGAATTATTTAGTGATCAAAACATGACATATTCCATGCTTTGTTCATGTATTATTATATTGCAAATGTTCAGTTAGTATATTGATTTCAGAGCGTTCACGAGAATGATAAGGTAAACTTGTTTTGAACTAATTACAAACCAATATAAAACCTTCAGATGACCAAAATAAATCACATTTCTCACTGTCTTTTTAATGAATCAGAAGTTGTATTTGTATTGTATATATGTTCTTCAAATTATATAACTGAAACTGTTTATACAGAAGCTCATTATATATTTTAAGAAAATCAATTTCATAACTTTTTGAAAAATTGAAAATTGAGCTCTTTAAACAAAATTTTGAAAATTTATTGCAGTTTATTTTATTCATCTACATTCAAAACTGTTCAGATCAGTTATATATTTTGAGTTTTTAATCAAAAGGAACATCAGATATCTATGTATTGTCTTGTTTAATAGTTTCCCAAAGGATCATAACACTTTTGACAAATAATAAAATTGCATTTTAGAATTATCTGTTAGATGAAGTTTGCAAGTATCATTTTTGTCCCCCGCCGCAATGCGTCGGAGGGACTTAGTAATGGTCTCCGTCCGTCCGTCCGTCACGTTTTTTGTGGGTGCAACTCCTCGGACACTTCTGAACGGATGTTGCTGAAACTTTACACACTGATAGGGTACTATTAGTAGGTGATCATCCCATATTTGAAATTTTCAAAATGGCCGCCGTTTTATATGGAAACCGGGAAGAAAGGTAAAAATATAGGACATTCAATAGCTTGGTTACCTAGGTGCACAGGGTTCTGAAATTTTGTAGGCTGATAGAGCAAAAGGTACTCTTTAATAATACGAAAAGAATTTTGAAGCAATTTTTACAGTTTTTTACTTATATATGAATTTGTGATTTTCCGGTCCAAAAAATGGGACTTGGTCAAATTTTTTGACTGAATGATTTCCTCTCCCAAACAACCAATTTCTATTGTTTCTCAGAGAATATATCGCTCGAATTTAAATACCACACAACTTTCATGCGGCGGCGGGGGACACATGGCTACGCGTAGCAATCTTGTGTGACATTGGAATTAGCTATATTACTTCAAAGAGATAACACTGTCTTAATTTATTTTTTCAGTATACATCTTTACATCATTGTACTAAGCATTTAGATTTTAGGTTTGGAAAAAATTGGGGTATTTTTAGTGTTATGATCCTTTCTTGTTCAAGGTTTCTAGTTTAATGTTTTATATTTCTATGTTTTATCAGGAAAAAAGAAATTGTTGAATGAACCTATGTTTTAACATATGTCTTTTCACTGTCAACAATAATATACATTTTATTTGATGTAATTGGTAAATCAGCTAATCGGTAGATGGCTAAGAAGTTTGGGAAAGAAATTTCATGTGTTGTCAATGTAAAGCTAACTGCATGAGGATGTGTCATATTTGTGAAACAATTTTTCAGGCAAAGCTTTGCCATTTTGGTAAAATACACTTCTATATCCTTCAACAAAATTAAGATAGAACCCCAAAAAGAAAGCGTATCTACAAAGAGGATTCAAAAAAGAAATTCTATACTTTGGAAAATACTTATGTTTTTTTTCTTGTCAGATCAATGCATCTATATGACTTAGAGTTAAAAGCTTTAGAAAGAATGCTTTAAATTTCTTTTGTTATTATAATGAGTGTTTGTATGTTCTTTGTTTGAATCTTGCGTTATTTTTTCCAGCATATTATCAAATGTGAATCCCCATGCTATGAGCTAGAGAGAATCCAAATTGACATCACAAACCCTTTCAATGAGGGAGGAGAGTTCCGAATAGTACTTGTGGAGGCCAGTACAGATTTGTTGGATCCCAATAAACCGACAACCATCATGAAAGGGAAGGATAAAAAGAAGAGGAAGATCAGAGCTAAGATAGATCACGGACAGAGGAGACCAGAAACTCCTCCCTCTCCCCCACCCCTGGCAACTATGGATGGGGTAGAAACGAAAAATTCAGGTCTGTTATATATTTGAATAGGAAATAAAAATTTTAAGTTTGCATTTAAATACTTTTATAATATTTGAGTCTGAAGGATATAAGCAAATAGACATGTACGTTTTTTTTCAATATAAAAATAATCATATATATTAAGCTATAAAGACAATTATCATGATAATGTATCGGAAATAAATATTTGACTTTCCCTATTAAGAGAGCCGGTGGTGTAGTGGTTAACGCGTCGGGCTACTAACACCGAGGTTTGTGGTTCGATCCTCGTCCGGGGTGAAAATTTCATGAACCAATTCTCCGACTCTCTCTTGACACCATTTGCGAGGATGGTCTCAAGGAACGATGCTAGTCCTTCGGAAGGGACGAAAAAAGGTTGTCCTGTGTATGCGGAGAGCAATACCCCATGCACGTTTAAGACCCCTTTGTAGATTTGGATAAGAGTAGGCTCAATGGGGGCCGCTACAAAGGCCACACTCGCAATCTGCTAGCTGGAGAGGGATTTATATAAGCATCAAGCTTGTTTCCCAATCCGGGTAAATAAATATGTTTTAATTAAATAAATTAAATGAAATAGTCATATGTTTATATTTTTGGCTGGATTTAACGTCGCTCACCTTCTTCCTGTTTAACAAAATCCAGCCATTTTTGTCTTTGACAGATTTTATCAATGTTTTGATTTTGTTTTGCAGAACCACCTCTGATGAGTGCATTCTTCAGCCCTATCTCCAATATAAACGTAGGACCAAATGAGACAAAGACAATAGAGATCCACTTCCTACCCTTCAGTGTGGGGGATAGACAATGTTCTGTGATATTCCTCAATGAAGCTATAGGAGAGTTCCTGTACTCCATCGAGGCTAAGGCTCTGATGCCACTCCCTGCTCCCATCCCCTTCGTCAAATCTCAGTACAGTGTCAGGATCACCAGTGCTGCTGCTGCAGGTAACTTGTCAATTGAAATATCTTTGAATAGGATTGATCAGAAGGACTTTCATTGAAATTTAAAGTTGTTTTGACATTCAATTCTAATTGTCAAACAATTCTTGGATAGACAGAAAAAGAGGCTTGACTTCTTGATAAACATGAAAATACCAGAATTTCCATGCCCAAGTTGGTTTTGATTCATTTGAAATTGAAAAGCTTACAGTAGAATTTCTAGGTTTAAAATATGTATTTTATTTATCTTTATTAGGGACTGGTCGTGGATATTTCGGTGGAGACGACCGTGTAGTTTACTGGAAGTGTGAGGCAGGACAGACATTACAGGAGAACCTTCACATCCCTGTACAGAACAAGGCTAGAGAGAAAGCCCTGATGATGGCTGCTCAACAGGTAACAGGGAAAGGATTCAAAGGCGTAGTTTCAGTTTTTGTCTCGCCTGCGACGAAAAGTCGCGGAAGGCGAGACATAGGTATTACTTTCCGGCGGCGGCGGCGACGGCGGCGGCGGCGGCATCGTAAACTTTTTTGTAAGACTTTTGTGGACAATGAATTGCTTGAAAAGTATAATAGCTAGGCATCTGATATTTGGTATACAGACAGTTCAGGTTATGGTCTACGCAACTGTCACCATGCCGTGTGACCCTGACCCCATTTTTACGCTCCAGTGACTCTGTGAACTTAGGTCTTTTTTCAGGATGTAAACTTTTTTGTAAGACTTTTTTGGACGATGAATTGCTTGAAAAGTATAATAGCTAGGCATCTGATATTTGGTATACAGACAGTTCAGGTTATGGTCTATGCAACTGTCACCATGCCGTGTGACCCTGACCCCATTTTCACGCTCCAGTGACTCTGTGAACTTAGGTCTTTTTTCAGGCTGTAAACTTTTTTGTAAGACTTTTGTGGACGATGAATTGCTTGAAAAGTATAATAGCTAGGCATCTGATATTTGGTATACAGACAGTTCAGGTTATGGTCTACGCAACTGTCACCATGCCGTGTGACCCTGACCCCATTTTCACGCTCCAGTGACTCTGTGAACTTAGGTCTTTTTTCAGGCTGTAAACTTTTTTGTAAGACTTTTGTGGACGATGAATTGCTTGAAAAGTATAATAGCTAGGCATCTTATATTTGGTATACAGACAGTTCAGATTATGGTCTACGCAACTGTCACCATGCCTTGTGACCCTGACCCCATTTTCACGCTCCAGTGACTCTGTGAACTTAGGTCTTTTTTAAGGCCGTAAACTTTTTTGTAAGACTTTTGTGGACGATGAATTGCTGGAAAAGTATAATAGTTAGGCATCTAATATTTGGTATACAGACAGTTCAGGTTATGGTCTACGCAACTGTCACCATGCCTTGTGACCCTGACCCCATTTTCACGCTCCAGTGACTCTGTGAACTTAGGTCTTTTTTAAGGCCGTAAACTTTTTTGTAAGACTTTTGTGGACGATGAATTGCTGGAAAAGTATAATAGTTAGGCATCTAATATTTGGTATACAGACAGTTCAGGTTATTGTCTACACAACTGTCACCATGTCGTGTGACCCTGACCCCATTTTCAAGCTCCAGTGACTTTGTGAACTTAGGTCTTTTTCAGGTAGAAAACTCTTTTGTAAGACTTTTGTGGACAATGAATTGCTGGAAAAGTATAATAGCTAGGCATCTGATATTGAGTATACAGACAGTCGAGGTTATGGTTAACGTAACTGTCTCCATGCAATGTGACCATGACCCCATTTTTAGGGTCCAGTGACTCTGTGAACTTAGATCTTTTTTCAGGCAGAAAACTTTTTGTAATACTTGTGTGGACAATGAATTGCTTGAAAAGTATAATAGCTAGGCATCTGATACTGGTTATACAGACACAATTTGTGTTTATATCAAGAAATGAAAGCTTAGGTGGTTGATTTTAGTGATGGTGCCGGCAGGCGAGACATACTTTTAGTGGCCACACTTGTATGTTAAGTCATAAGATATAAAACGTCTAATATCTTGAAATTCTGACATCCAAAGAAATAAATTCAATAGGCCCTTGTCTTTGTCTGAGTTTTTCTGTGTCACAAATGCCCATGAAATACTCTAATTGGAACATTTCATGGATTTTAATTGACTGGCAGAGTTGAACTTCTCCATTCATTTAAGAGAAGCAAAAGAACTCAGGGACATTTCAAGTATTGGATAAAACAAATGTTATTTAAGCCAGTGCAATACAAGGAAATTATTGAAAATTTCGCAAGCCCCAAAAAATGAGAGTGAAGTTTGGCTATCTGATGTCATCAAGCTCTATACACTGTGCTGAAATAAAAATCACATAGATGTTTGTGTGGCAGTATTAATATCTCTTTAAGTTTATTCCAATATATGCCAACATAATACAAAAGCTTATTGTGCACTGCTTAATGGTTTAGATATATCTGATTGACTGATTGTTTTACAGCACATGACTGAGACTGAGCTTATTGTTCATTGCTTTATGATACATGTATATCTGATTGATTGATTGTTTTACAGCACATGAGTGAGACTGAGCTTCAGCGTAGACAGGTGACAGGAACTCTTCACTCTAGTAGTGTCACGTCACAAGTCATCACTAAACTCTCTACAAATGCTGCTCAAAGCATTACACAAGCACAGGTGATTGTTGAAGCACACTATTTTTATGGACTAGTAGTTTTTAAATGTCCCAAAGAAATGTTATAGTATTACAGTTTTTTAATGTGCCAGAAGTTTTTAAATGTCCAAAGAAAACTCATTTTGAATTCAATGTCATTTGATATCTAGCTTGAGCATGTTTAAAAGTTTGGTGTGTGTGCTCTTACCATCTTTTCTTATTGACACTTATTGTTTTGGAATTTCTTCACCCATGTGTGATTTCTTAAATGAAATTTTATTACTTTGTTTACATGGTGAGTTACCATTTTGACAGTGTTTAGTTTTACATCAAGTTAGCCGGCTTTGAAATTGTTTGCATATAACATCATCTTCATACATTAAAGACATTGATCAAATTCCATCTTGGTTTTAGTCCAAGCCAATGTCAGGTACAACATACAAAGTGGAATCCGATTCTGAGTTTTACACTGTCCAGAAGAAGCTACTGGTACCCCCATGTAGTAACAGTCCAAGGAAATCAAGGAGTGCTCCAGTCATGCCAGGTAAAGATGAGCATATCATACTTTTTTATTGGTGGGGGAAGGGTCTTAATTTTATAGTATATTTAAAATTCAAAATTTTTGTTCCATCTGTATATGTATTTTTTTCAATTTGAAGCTAACTTCTTACATTTTACATTAGAAAAAAATTGACTTCTACAATTGGAAAATAATCATAAGTTGATTTTTCAGGTGGTCTCAAAGAGCCATCAGTTGAACTACCAGTGAAATTCAAAGCATCAGAGCCAGGCCACTACCCATGCACTATAACATTGACAAGTCCAGAGGATATCCGAGTGTACAAGGTAGAATGTACAGTAAATCCCGAGGGAAGTAC
This sequence comes from Arcuatula senhousia, assembly GCA_963971305.1. Classification (NCBI taxonomy): domain Eukaryota; kingdom Metazoa; phylum Mollusca; class Bivalvia; order Mytilida; family Mytilidae; genus Arcuatula; species Arcuatula senhousia. The sequence continues at coordinate 62,587,949 of OZ020309.1, forward strand.
GGCAGAGATCAAGTTCTCAGCTCCTGTCCATCAGTCTGTTACACAGGAGATACCTATTGTAAGTTCATATGTTAAAAAAAAACAATTAGACAAACTTATGCTTTTATGAATACTTCAGAAGAAGGAGAAAGATTTTTCACACAAATGTATGGAAAGATAAATTTGGTCAACTTTGTGTTTAATTTTTTTTTACTTAGATTTAAATTTGTACATAGTTATCTCATATTAAGTAAGAAAATGACAGAAAAGATCTGGTCATTTCTTGTCTGCAGCGTTCAATTTTTCATCAAATGGTACCAATCGATGTTTGTATATACAAAGAATCATAGACAGTCAATGTAAAGTAAATTTTTACTAGACAAGAACTTAGACACTGGATATATTAAAGTTTAAAGTCCTTAATTGTTTGCTGATTATATGTTTGGGATGTTTTCAGGTGAACATGACAAACCATGACTGGCCATTGAAGGCCTGTATTGAGGGGTCAGGATTCCTGGGACCACCCAGTATCTTGGCCAAGGCCTACAACACCACAAGATATCCCCTGGTTTACAGACCACAGAATGAGTTTTCTATCACTGTAAGTATAGATTATTCCTGATATATCATCCAATTATTAGATGTATGGATCACACCTAGGAATCCCCCCCCCCAAACACACACACGAAATACATGGGGTGGAACACAGCTTCCTCTTAACATTTGTTAACATTTGTGTGTTAACTAAGTCTAGAAGTATAGTAATAAACACTTAACTTTTGAAAACTAATGGATTTCTCATGAATACTGATACACTTTTTATACGACCGCAAAATTTTTGCGATCATATCATGTTATTCTACCTTTGAACAGTTTTACAATTTTCATTGAGCACTCTTTCTTGCAATTTGAACCTACTGTTCCTTATGGATAGTTTCACAGGACCATTAGTACTAGATTATCATTTTAAAAAATTCTTGTTTTTGTTGCAGGGAAAGTTGACATTATCTAACACAGAAGATGGGACTGATCATGTCTTCCACCTGGAAGGAACACCACAGAAACCTTTAGCTCTTGATCATATAGTCCTCAAATGTGAAGCTAAGAAGAGGTACATCTTTAACACAATTATTTATTATTGACTTGAATAGTTTTCAAATAAGAAACATGTAAGAGGTACATGAATATGATGACCCCTGACCAATGCATGACAAAGTGTGAAGAATATTTAAGTAAAAATATGAAGTAGCTTCCACTTTCTATATATTCTTTGACATATTCTTAAATACAAACAAATATTGTTTAATAAATGTTACATCAGAATTTTAACCTGACTTCAATATTGAAAAAAAAAAAACACTTGGATTACTGTAACATATTTTTTTTTAATGGGAGATAACTCAATGATTTCAGTTTGACACAGTCACATTATCATGGATATTCATTCTCATGTTTACTGTGTTTCAGTATGACACACCAGTTATCTATTCCTAACGTGACCAAGAAGAAGCTGTGTTACAAGGTGGAATCTGACATCCCATTTGTCAGCGGTAACATGTCATTAACCATCCTCCCAGGGAAGTCAGGCAAATATAACATGGAGATCCTGCCTACCAAGAGAGGGGTCTACAAAGGAATTATCGCTTTCATCGCTGGCAAGAATCCTATTGTGTAAGTCTCTTCTACTTTTGTTATTTTTGATGAAGAGGATAGATTTGGTTCACACTTATAGTATATATAAGATCTTTACAACTGCACGATAAATTTTTAAATGACATCATACAATTATTTTGGGAAATTTTTATTATAATGAGGACTTCATAAAAAGTATAAAGTTATTTAAAAAATATTGAGACATCTATATTTTTTTTTTTTTTAACTCAATTTTGTGTTCATCATTCCTTGTCAATGATGAAATGGTTTTTTTGGTTTTTTTTGGTGTTGATTATAATGTAATATTTTCAGTGAGATTGACAGTGATGGAGATGAGATTCCTGATGACGATGACGAGGAGAGCAGACATTACTATGGTTACAGGGTGTGGTACTCTCTGGAGATCCAGGTCCAATCTTCACCCCCAGAGAGGATCATGACTGTAGAATGTGCTTGTCATGTAAGTATGTCATGTATAAAGATTTTGAAAAGAATAGAACCTACTACTAAAGAATTAAAAGTGCTTCAAATACTACGCATTAACTTAAGTTGACTAATTTTTAAAAGAAAAGTAACACTTAATGAATGGCATAACAGTAAAATCTATGAAAATTTATACTTCTATTGACATCAATAACATTTAGGTTTGTGATAATTTCAATTTTGATATTCAATGCACCTATAAACAAAAAACTTATATTTTTAATAGAAAAAGGCTGTATTAGAAGTGATAGTGAGAAACCCCACACCAGACAATATAAAGCTGGATGTGTCTATAGAAGGCAGGGATCTGACTGGGGCGCCATCTATAACACTGGGGGCTGGTGACAAAGATGTGTATACCCTCACCTATGCTCCTGCTGTCATCGGAAACCACAAGGGAAAGTATGTATTCTGAATTGGAAACTTATTTATGAATCAAGTTAAAAAACACACACATTATTTCCATTTATTTTGTCTTTGTTTATCAAGATTTATCTATGACATGTAAACATTGAATTAACTTTGGGATTTTGTTAACACAGCACCTTCATCTTGATGATGAAAATTAGAAAATCTGTATGGTTAACATCAGATTATATTCACAATTCAATCTATTTTCTGACATTTTACAATGTGTTGTAAACTTATTTTATGTTGATTTTTCTGTAGACCAATATTTTTTTAATGAGAGTACAGGTGAATTATATTTGTTTTTATTCTATTTTTAGACTGATATTTTTTTAATGAGAGTATAGGTGAATTATATTTGTTTTGATTTTATTTTTAGACTGGTATTTTTCCATGAGAGTACAGGTGAATTCTGGTATGATCTAAGACTACATGCTGATCCACCACCACAGACTACCCTTACACACATGGAGTGTGAACTAGGAAGGTCAGATACCTTGTGTTGTCATCTTAAACATAAAAATAAACATCACACCATGCTGTTTATAAATTGCACTGTATATGTAGGATTCTCATTGTCAATCCATTTTTAGTGGGAAATGTGGCAAAAAGACATATTACTCTGTCAAGATGTGCATGGACCAGAAAGAAATACTTGTCATTTAAGTCCTTCCACTTTTGCCTATTCTTTACTGATGTTTCAGCTATCTTCAAGTTAAAAATTATTGCAACTTTTCTCTGTTCTGAGACCTTGAAATCAAACACATGACAGATTATTGAGTTAGACACCAAAATATCTTGTTGTTTGATAAAAAAAATTATAAATAAATCTATTTCCTCATTTTGCCTTTATAGATGGACATTACAGACCATTCTCCTGGACAACCCCACAGATGAAATGTTAGAGTTGATTCCTACAGTCTCCAACACCAATAACTTCTCCCTGGAGAGAGATAATGAGCGACCTTTGACCCTCAGACCACACTCGCAAATAGAAGTACCTATTCACTTCATGCCCTCCACACTGGGACATGGCGACCATATCTCCAGAATTACTTTTCATAGCCAACAGGTTTGCAGTTTTATCATACATCCTTACTAGAGCATCAATTAAAAAGATAAGAAATTACAATTTTAAAATGTATTTAATGTGCATCATTGAAAGGTATTATGTTAAAAAAAAAATTTGATTCAAGGATAACAGCAAAATTTTTGATATTCTGTTATGACTGTTTAGAAGGTCATTTTCAGTGAGGCTATTTGTTGAATTTGTTGAATTTGGGAGTCCTTTTTCGTACACTAAATTTTGTAAGAGAAAAATTTTAATGTTAGCTAAAATTAGTGAGCTTTTATTTCCAGGCTTCTCAAAATCAAATGTTATTTTAACATGTAAGTAACTTCATTGTAGTACTATACAGTCGAACCTCGATGTGTCGAACTCGAATTATTCGAATACTCGGTTTACTCGAACTATTTTGAAAGTCCCAGCAAAATTCCCCTTCACCCAATGCATTTTTACCTTTGATTACTCACACTCTGATAGTTCGAAATCTCGGTTATTGTCGAGGTATTTTGACAGTCCCCATGCTTTGAAAATAATAGTAATTAATCCTGATTAGTGGAAGTCGACAATTCAAATTCTTTGATGTCATTTTAATTGATTTGTGACCGCTGTATGGCTTCAAAAGGTGTTAATCATGAGTTGTTTATTTAATGATTGGACATGAATGTATTCATGTGTAACTGTTTGATCTGATCAACCAAGCCTTTTAACGTCATGGTAAATTGTGTGTTTAATCTGAGGAGACGAATTTATCCAGTAAAGCCGTTTTTTTTTAATGATTTTAGTTTCAATACATAAGTTACGATGATTAATAAATATTTCTCTTAAGATAAAAGAATTCGGCGTCAGCTCAAAAAGAAACCCAACTCAAAATAGATCACCATGACAAGTGACTAATAACATGTGTGTGAATTTGTTTCGTAACTGATTTTGTATTATCAATGTTTGAATGATTGATTACAGCATCAGATGATGTACGTTGATTCAAGATGGGAATATTTGTTTAAAACATGTTTTATTTAATAAATTATTTCACAAAAAAGAAACTATTTACACGATGACACGTCTTGAAACACACAAAACAACAAAATACGAGATACATCTAGACATGGGAGATTGTACACATCTAGACATGGGAGATCGTACATCAGAAAAAAATGACGGATGATTCCACTTCCAGTTTATTCATTACTCAGATGAGTCGAACATCTGATAACTCGAATAATTTTCAATGGTCCCCTCGACTTCGAGACAACGAGGTTCGACTGTATGTATTTTTTATTTAACAGTTAGGAGAATGGGTATTTGTTGCAACTGGTACTGGAACATTACCTCAGCCCCAAGATCCAGTCAGTGTTTACACAGAGGCGGGATCTAATACAACACTCATCATACCATTCCGTAACCCTATGGACCATGCCGTTCTGGTGGATGTATATCTCAAAGGTATAGAAACTTGACAAAAATCTCACTTTAACATAATGAAATATATTAGCAAATGGACCAGTAACTTTATAAATCTGGCCCCAGTTTCATAAAGCATCTCAAATTTGAGATCCTCAACTGAGATCTCTTGCAATTTCATTGGTCAAAATTTGAGTTGAAGACAGATTTGAGGAAATCTCAGATTTGAGATGTTTTATGAAACTGGGGCCTGATCTAGCAGATGAAAATTTTGTTGTGACAAAGTTTTAACAAACTACAAAATAAACTGATGTTGTAAAAACAGCTAAAAACTAAGTAACAATATATTTGAAAGAAAAAGATCAAGGCCTATGAATGGCAATTTTCATGTGAGTTATACAGTGAGTCTAGCGGACCATAAGGTTGAGAAAAAATACAGAAATTTTAATGCATTTGATTTTTTTTTAACTTGAACATTTGTAGTACAATGTATTGAATGAGTTGCCATATAGTTTTTACATTTCAAAATTGTTATCTGTTCTAAATTTTTTTTTTTGATTTTCAGACAATAATGCCCAGCTGGAGAAGATAGTAAATGGTTACTCCAACACCGAGACAGCTTTCTGTCTACTGCTGAAACACATGGTCAACATAAGAGTAGGTCCAAAGTCCACATTAGATATCCCAGTATGCTTTGCTCCCACAGAGATGACACATTACGAAGCTCTGTGTTCAGTTATCGTCAGGAAGGAAGATGGTGGAAAATGGATGTATGCCCCTAAAGATAGCAGAGGGTTAGTTTCAGCATTGTAGCAGAAGCTTAAATTCAAACTTTCATCATTGTTCAGAACTATATCAACAATTTTGCCATTGAAATCTTTTAATATAAAACCGTACATTACCATTGAAATCTTTTAATATAAAACAGTACTTTACCATTGAAATCCTTTAAAAACTATTTTAAAACTTTCGCTATTGTAATCTTTTAATTTTGATAGTTCAAAGCAGATTTGTTTGTATTTGCAATGGAACAAGTTATACAGCATGCAATACAAATTACTGCTTGAATAATCAGCAGAATTTATGACTTGAAAAAATACTAACTGGTGTTTGATTATGTTGTTTTTATCTCACAAAATCGATTTACTACATGTATTTGCAGACACCAAATCTCCAAGACTGGGTATGATGGCTTGACAGAAATCAGGTGGCTATACCCAATACAGGGGGTACCAGAATCTAAACCAGTCAAGGACACGACAGGAGCAGTCATTGAGTGTAAGGCACGTGATCGTGTGGAAGAAAGGTTAGAGGTCACTCTAGCTGGCGTGGCTCCTGCAGCCTCTGGTCCTCAGAAGAGCATTAAGACAAGGGCCATAACTCCTAAAGGTCAAAGTCCACAAGTACCTGATGGCATAGTTGTTGGAGAAAGTAAGTCATATGTCTAGTCTTATAATATAGATTTATAACTTGACAGAAGGTCTGAATTCTACGTTTTATTTGTGTTATTATGAAAGATAGAGTACTTAAGAATACATATAATATTGTGTCTTATTTTGAAATAATCTCAACCATCATCAGAATAAAGATCTGTAAGATATGTGTGGTAAACATACCCCAATATACTAATCATGGTTGAAATTGATGATGACTTTAGCGTAATATTGATTATTTTATGAAACTCTTACACTTCATCAAAAAAAAAATTGATACTGGGCGCGTTGGACATTCCCTCCTAGGCCCCCCTGTGTAGATTATTTTTCCTGGGTTAAAATATAAAACAGAACGTGGGTGACCTCTGTTTTGCATGGGTCAATGATATTTTTAACAAATAAAAGTTTACATTTTAAACAACCTAGGGTTACATATTACATTACCCAGGTTGTTCTCGTTCTGCCCCAAGTGAGCAACTTTTTCCTTCCTGGAGTTCAATGGGTTGTAATGTCTAACGCAAGCAAAGAAAACTCGTTTTGAAAGCATTATTTCATTAAAGTAGATTTATTTTTAGATGAAACATGTGACAAACACATGTCTACAGCACAAGAAAGTAAGCTTCGCAAACTAATGTTTATTGCATGAAATTTAGATATTATTGGATTAAAAGTGATATTGCATGCCATGCCATTGTAAGAGTGATATGAACCCTTTTTGAAAATGATGGAATGACCAATATTCTGGATTAATGAAAGTATAAACATTTGCTGCATGTTTTGCTAGTCAAGTTTTACTTATTTCATTTATTTAATTATTGATCACTATTCAAGTTAAAAGAATAATTAAATCACTCATTTTGTTCATAATGTATAAGAAAAACAACTCCATGCACCATTTTTATGCCCCATCTACGAAAGTAGAGGGGAATACAGTGTTTGAGTCTGTTTGTCCGTCCGTCCCAAATCCCATATTTCCAAATTCCCACTTACTGACGAATGCCACATCAATCATATTGGTATGCTTGGTGCATCTAGTGATGATAGCACATTGCATGCTTCGGATGCTGGATGTGACCTATATTTTCCGCATGACCACTTATAGAAGAATGGTTCAAGCCTATTTTTTCTTACTGACAAGTGCCATAGCAACCATATTGGTATGGTATGTGAACTTAGTGATGCTAAGCACAATGCATGCTTCGAATGCTGGCTTTGACCTATATTTTCTGCATGAATGACCACTTATAGAAGAGTGGTTAAAGTCCATTTCCACTTACTGACATGTACCTCATCTACTATATTGTTACATGTATGGTAGGTGCACCTAGTGATGCTAAGCACAATGTATGCTTTGGATGCTGGCTGTGACCTATATTTTCCGCATGAATGACCACTATAGAAGAATGGTTAAAGGCCATTCCTTTTTACTGACATGTGCCACATCAACTATATATGTATATTAGTATGGTAGGTGCACCTAGTGATGCTTAGAACAATGCATGCTTCAGATGCTGGCATTGACCTATATTTTCTGCATGAATGACCACTTAAAGAAGAATGGTTAAGTCCATTCAATCTGACTGACAAGTGCCTTGATAGCAACCATGTTGATGCTTAAGTGATTGTGGAAAAAAATAAATGTTGCGAGATGGGGCATTATGTCTTTTGGACATATTCTTGTTATTGTATCGAGCTATGTTTTGAGACATATTTTTTTTTAATTCTGTCTGTCTGTCTTCTTTGTTAATTGATTGTGTCCAGATTTCCCTAATTTACTGCAAACATTAGGTCAGATATTTTTGTAAGTTTGTGCAGTAACATGTAGATAACATTGCATGAACTGAGAACTGAGACAAAATATGTGCTTTTAAACTTATAGTAATTGTCAAAGGGAATAGTGTCATTTGCATATTTTTTTCTCATCTGAATGCTTTAGCTTAAACTCATAACCTTTGCAATTAATGATGAATGATAATTATACCAAAAACTAACTTGCATCTATTTTAAAGAAAAAAGTTATGAGTTATCCCCCTTGATATAAAAAAAAAGAGCTTTGAATTTAAAATCATTCTATCTAGGGTTCCCTAGGAAGAAAAAGAGTAATTGTTCTGTTTGCATCATATGACTAAATGTTATAAAATTTCAGTACTTATATTTTTATTGGAAAATAGAATTCTTTTTTTTTTTGTCAGGACAACCTTATGCATAAATGGACATGGAGGGCTTGCAACTTGATAAAAATAACTAAATGTCAGCTTTGTGTCTCTTTAAAAAAAAAACAAGAGTAAATTAATTTGCTTGCTTTTCCAGCTTTGGCCACAGCTGAAGAGTTTACTTACGAGATCAAGTACCCTGACTCAGAAGCCTTAGACAACCTCCAGAACTCAGTAGCTCTGTCCCTAGTGAGGATACAGAGAGAGACATCATCAGGCCTGGTCATTCTGGTCTTCAATACAGTCTATGCTCCATTCAAACCTATGAAGTAAGTTGTATAAGCTTGAACTATATGGGGGATATGAAAGATGAATTTGGAAGTGCATTTTGAAATTGCAATTGTTTTATGAATGTAGTGTCAAGTACTCTTATTTCACTTATTAACTAAATTATTTACATGGCAAATTAATCTTAAAATGTCAATTTTAGTTGAAGTCTTAGCCAAGTGGTTAAGGCACTGGACTTTAAATCACAGGTCGACACCTCTGTGGGTTGAAGCCCCACACATGCATGTCAAGGTTTCCAGGCACCTACGGTTGCTCTTGCGTTTCACCAATTTTCTTGCTTGGAATATCAGCTTTCCTCCCACACAAGCCTGGCAACCATGCAAGGGCCTCATATTAGCCAAACGGTCGTTAATTTTGCCATCAGTCAAAAGCTCTTCAGAGCTTATGTTAATTGTTTGACTTGTGTACACATTATTGATGTGTACTCGCCGACGTTAAATAAACTCACCAAATTTTACCTTACCTTTTACCTTTATAAGCTTGTGTTGTGACTGCAAATTGATTTTAAATATAATAAACTGTTCTAGATTTTAGAGTTAAGTATGTTAATGTGTATATTTTTTTCTCAATTCACTGGATTTTGTTTGAAACCTATACAAAAATCTTGCTAACAGTTAAAAGAAAGAAAACATTCTGATTGTAGGCTGCAGCACTATGAAAGCAATAGAAAATTAATGTCTTAAGACAAAAATAACTTTACTTTGTTCACATGAAATGATTCTGATGATTTTATTTCTCTTTTATAGCCATGGTGTAGAACTACAGGTCCGAGCAGCCACTGGTGGCCTATGGAAATTCCCCCTGAAGTTTGTAGCCACAGAGCCACAAGTTGATGACACCATTGTTATAGAAGCCACTGGACTGGGTAAAGAATCCAGTGTAGGCTTCAGGATGACAAGTCAGGCTAAGTAAGTATGTTACATAGTTTAGCTGCCAAACAATTTTATTTCAATACTCAAATTATCTATTTGTGTTTAAAACAAAAATCTGAATATAAAAAAACTTATAAAGATATCAGAGGCGGATCCAGAAATTCTGAAAAGAGGGGGCCCCCTGACTGGCCTAAGAGGGGGCCCGCTTTGGTCATGCTTCAATGTTCAATGATTTCCTATATATTCAACCAAATTTTTCCGCCAAAAGGGGGGGCCAGGGCCCCCCTGGATTTGCCTATGGATATTCATTTCAAAATAATAATATCAGTTGAATTTTTGCGAGTTTTATTAAAACATTGATCATTTCTGTTATTTTATGGTTGTCATATTGTCACAAATAAGAAAACCTTTAGCTGATTATGTAAACATTTACTTTCTATTGAGAGAAAAGGTTTAAATACTTGCATTGATGGTTATTACAATACAGACAAGCTACTGCTGTAGATATTCAGGCTTCATTATCTTTTATTGACATGTACAATAAATGTATGTGCATTTTCCAACATTGAATAAAATCTTACCTTTTTTTTAATCTTTAGACACCCAGTTGTTTACAATGCCTACTTTGGTGCTGGCAGTGACCCAGAATTTACAGTGACACCTCAGACTGGTGAACTACTTCCACAGGGATCTAATGGAACACTAATAAAGATTAGCTTCCATCCTAATGTATACGGAAAATTATACCAAGCCAAACTTATTGTACAGGTAACTATTGAATATATTCTGTAGCAATGCATGACATGATTTTAGTCTACTTGAATATAAATGAAGAATGATCATTAGCACTTGTTTTAATAGATGCTCTTATTGTATAAAATATTTTGTTTTAATGCGGAAAGAATTTTTACCTAAAGCCAATCACAAAACAGTGAGCAGCGCTTACTAGCCTTGTTGAAGGCTGCTGGCTGTTTTTCATTGTGGTATTTTTAAATTGCTGCTTGTTTATGTGGACTTTATCACGTACATTTATTCCACATCTCATTATTTTATAATCTGGTACTGTGAAATTATAATTTTCATGGTTTTTGTGGGACAGTCAAACCATGAAATAAGCTTCCCAAGGAAAAAGAAACTTTACATTGCTTTTAATAGATAATTTGTTAAAACTGCAAATTCATGAATCCACTAACAAGCAATTTATTCCCAATCTAGAAAATTGATGCCTTCAATACAATAGTGCAAGCTTTTTATACGACCGCAAAAAATTTGCGGACGTATAATGGTATGATGCTGTCGTCCTTGTTGTCGTCGTTGTCGTCGTCTGTTAACTTTAGTGTATACACGATAACTTTAGTTCTAGTTATCCAAATGCAATGAAATTTGACAATGATGTTTCTTACCATTAAAGGATGGATGGGATTGATTTTGGGAGTCCCCCCTTTTTTCATTTGGAAATTAAGGGCCAAAAGGGGCCAAAATTGTAACTTTTTTGTTTGTTCTTACAATAACTTTTTCAAAATCTTCTCCTCTGAAACTACTGAACAGAATTCAATGAAACTTGTTATGATTGATCATTAGTGTGTCCTGCACTCTAGTAATGTTTCAATTTCTGATTCGTCAAAAAACATGGCCGCCGTGGCTAAAAATAGACCAGGGGGGTCAGACTACTGTTTTTGGCTTGTAATTCAAAAAGTATAAGGGATAGATGAAATCTGATGCCACCCTACTGCTTCAGGATCAAAAGTTCTACAAAAGTCTCCATATGGTGGAAGTTGTCAGAAGACCCCTTATAGGGGTTATGGCCCCTTAAAGGTGAAAAATAGCATTTTTTCATGTTTTTGCCCTATAGTATGAAAATTATTGCAGATAGCAAAAAGCTGTTGCTTGCTTAATTGTTCGGCTCATTTAGCTCTACAAAAAACTCCAACGGTCGAAGTTGTCAGATGACCCCTTATAGGGGCTACAGCCCCTAAAATAATGTTTTTTCATGTTTTTGGCCTATGAAATGAAAACTATAGCAGGTAGAGAGAAGCTGTTGCTTGCTTAAATGTTCAGCTCATTTACACAATTAAGAATTAATTTTTGCGACCCCCCCTTTTTTCCCCTATTGCGTAATTAGGGGCCAAATGGGGCCAAAATCAAAACTTTTTTATTTGTGGTCCAATTTTAAACTTTTTTTTTTGCAAGTTTATTCTTGTCAGGTAGTGAATCCAAATTTGAGAATTAATTTTTGTGACCATCCCCTTTTTCACTTGTTTTGTAATTAGGGACCAAAAGGGGCCGTAATCAAAACTTTTTTATTTCTGGTTTGTTTTTGAAATTTTTTTTGCAAGTTTATTTTTGTCAAGTAGTGAATCCAAATTTGAGAAATTATTTTTGCAACCCCACCCCTTTTTCACCTGTTACATAATAAGGGGCCAAAAGGGGCCGAAATTGATTTTTTTATAATTCTTGTCCGATTTTGACAATTTTTTTGCAAGAGTAGAATACAAAATTGAAAATTTATATTTTTACCCCCTGGGTCAAAAGGCCACCAGAGCAGCATGTGTCAAAAACCTTTGTCAGTCCACCATTGGCTGCATGTGTCCAGAGCAATAGACTATCCATATTGGGCCTAAAAAGTACAGGGTTCAACGTGTTGCGGTTGTATCATGCTGAGCTCGGCAAAGCTTTTTATTCTAAATTACTGCTTGTTATGTGAGCTGTGTTTCATACACTTATTCCACATCTCATTATTTTCTTCTTCAGACCAATGAAATGCAATGGAGTTACAATGTGAAAGGTACCATACCAGACTACAATCCTCCCCGGGGTAGATCATCCCAACCCATTGCTGGGCCACACCCAGATCCCAGGATCAGAGGAGAGAGAATCAGCTATATCAGACAGAATATCAAACTGAACACTACTGCCGCTTCGTCTCCCATCAAAGGGGCACCACTCATACAGAAAACTAAATACCCCTGAAGAATATGGGGAGATCACACTTAATCAGAAAACTTTTATCTGTCAAAATTTAAAAAAATGACATACTTATTTAAAAACCAACTGTTTACTCCTGTTTGCAGATAACAAGACCATGTAAATAAGTCAAACTAAATTTTATTGTTTGAATTTATTATCAGAGTTTTATTCCTGAAATGTCATTGTTGTTTTTCTTAACATATAGACTGTGATATTTTTGTACATTCCTTGATAATTGTTATGAAATTGATCATTTAAACAAGCCAGATTTTTATTCATATTATAGATATAATAATGGGACCTGTGGTAAAGTGCTGGCTTTAATGTTCGCTGGCCAAGTATTTTAGTATTTTTTTCATGTACAGATATATTCATCTATGATCTAATGTCCAAAATAGTATTTTGTATGAATAACATTAATTGTGTGTTTCTATTTATCCAAATCATCTATCCGTCCATGTATTTTATAGAAGTATTTTTATACAAACTTTGTTTTTATTTTCTGATATATCTATTGTCTCAGCATTATAGATCTCTTCCCTCTTCCCCTTTCCAGCATTATGACATTCCCACTGCTGACTATTAAAGTATTTATTGAGCTAAAACAATAAAATTCACATACAATTTATTTTACTATCTCAGTACAATAAATAACTTTGTTTTTCACTTTTAATATTTTTGTCACTTATATTGTCTTGATATGATTAAAATATATAAAATTCACATGATATTTCTCAATACAGTAAATAATTTAGTTTTCACTTATTCTTATTTTTGTTACTTATATAATGAATGACTTGAAATAAAGACAATTCAAGTGTGGTAACTTCTTTAGTCTTATAAATTATAATTTCTTGTGTTTTTTTGTCATTTTATTTTCCTTGTTTTGTTATTGCAACATTCCATTTTTTTTTTTTTTGCACTGCATTTAAAATGAGTTATTCTGAGTTATTTTATATTTCAATGAAAAATTTACCACAAGTTTTTATGTAGATAGGTAATGATTATGAATTGGTCTAAGAAGGCCATTTGTGCTTAATACTATTGTAAACTGTGATATTCTATTTTAATGCTTTATTTATTGTGAAGTTTATTTGGAAGTTATCATATTAAAATCTATAAATGTTTGTTTTGTCTTTAAACATGCTCGTCTCAATGGCCTTGACACCCCCATGTGCCTTTGTTGACTTGTTTCATAAAATTCAACAAATACATTTCAAAAGTTCTAATCCTCTGCACCAGAAAAATCCATCATATTATTGGTAATTGTCTCGCCTGCAAAGGAGAGCTGGACATAGGTGTTACTTTACCGGCAGCAGCTGCGGCGTTAACTTTTTGGAAAAGTTTTATGAGCACCTCCATATCTCAAGAACTATAGGTCCTGGGTTGATGAAACTTTGTATGCATATGCCCCAGTAGTAGCTTAGCACAGTTGCATCCCCATCTTTTGACCTTGACCTTGATTTTCCGGTTGAGTGACTTTAATAATTTTCAATACATATAATAGCAATGGAAAAGATTTGCCAGCACCTCCATATCTCAAGAACTATAGGTCCTAGGTTGATGAAACTTGGTATGCATATGCCCCAGTAGTAGCTTAGCACAGTTGCATCCCCATCTTTTGACCTTGATTTTCCGGTTGAGTGACTTGGACAATTTTCAATACATATAAATAGCAATGGAAAAGTTTTGCGAGCACCTCCATATCTCAAGAACTATAGGTCTGAGGTTGATGAAACTTGGTATGCATGTGCCCTAGTAGCTTAGCACAGTTGCATCCCCATCTTTTGACCTTGGCCTTGGTTTTTCTTTTGAGTGACTTTGACAATTTTCAATGCATATAATAGCAATGGAAAAGTTTTGCGAGCACCTCCATATCTCAAGAACTATAGGTCCTAGGTTGATGAAACTTGGTATGCATATGCCCCAGTAGTAGCTTAGCACCGTTGCATCCCCATCTTTTGACCTTGATTTTCCGTTGAGTGACTTTGATTATTTTTATTGCATATATTTGCAATGTTTAAGTTCTATAAACATCTTTTGATCTCAGAAACTGAAAATCCATGTAAATTCAAAATATAGTGGAAGAAAGAATAATTGTTTCTGATGGTGCCGGCAGGTGAGACATACTTTAGTGTTAACTCTTGTTGTATTATAGGTCTTACCGTCTACATCCACTGGTCTCAAAAATTGTGTGAAAGTTTCATGAAAATCCATTGAGTGGTTCATGAAGAATGTTCAAAGCAGAATGAAAAGATCTGTGTGTTTCTTGTTTCCCTACCCACCCTGTTTTTGTCATGCCTACCCTTAACATTGTATTGCCATTTTTGCTTAAGCACTGTTAATCTTGAAACCTATGTCCCATTCACTCAATGTATAAAACTAGAGGCTCCCAGGAGCCTGAATCCCTCACCTTGTATTCGATGATACTTATATGCTGGATATTTCATTAAAGGACTGCTACTCTGTGGAATTATCAATTTTAATGTTCTAAGGGAAACAACTCCTATCAAGAAAGGTCTTACAACTTTGACCCCATTACATAATATTTAGATCTTTATGTGCTTAACCATATGCAATTTAAATTTTTCAAATATCTTGTATTGTTTTCAAGATATAAGCCTTAAAAGAGCAAAATTTGAAAAAAAACAAAAAAAAGGGCAATAACTCCTACAACCATTGTAAGATCTTCTTCAAAACTTCAGGGCAGGTAGATCTTTATGTGCTGATCATTATTATCCAAAAAGAATTTTAATATCTATTACCATTTTTGAGTTATTTGCAAAAAACTGCAATTTACCTTATGTTCTATTTTTAGCCATGGCGGCCATGTTTTTTGTCGAATCGAAATTTCGAACGATAATTTTGTAGACCACATACTATTGAACAACCCTACCAAGTTTCATTTCATTTGACTAAGCAGTTTCAGAGAAGAAGATTTTTGAAAAGTTGAACAAAAAACTGTGAAAATGGTCAATTTTTACAATCCAAGGGGTATAACTCCTAAACGAATGATCCTACAACTTTGACTCTGTTACAACTTTTGTAGATCTTGATGTGCTTAGTCATATGCAATTTAAATTTTTGAAATATCTTGTATAGTTTTCAAGATAAAGGGCTAAATAAGTAAATTTTTTGAAAAAAATCCAGAAAAAGGGCAATAACTCCTACATCCGTTGTTGGATCTACTTGAAAATTTCTGGGCAGGTAGATCTTGAGGTGCTGATCACTTTAACCCTATGCCAGAATTTTGATATCTGTTACCGTTTTTGAGTAATTTGCAAAAAACTGCAATTTACCCCTATGTTCTATTTTTAGCCATGGCGGCCATGTTTTTTGTCGAATCAAAATTTCGAACGATAATTTTGTAGAGGACATACTACAGAACAACCCTACCAAGTTTCATTACATTTGGCCAAGCGGTTTCAGAGAAGAAGATTTTTGAAAAGTTGGACGACGGACGACGGACGACGGACGCCAAGTGATTGCAAAAGCTCACATTGCCTTCGGCAAGGTGAGCTAAAAACTAAAAACAAAAATAAATCCCTACCCAACTACCCTATTTTTTTAAGCATGTAACAGAAACAAATACATTTTGTATAGCCTGCAACAAATAGTCAAGGAAGGTGAGACATAGGAATTACTTTCCAGGGACTTTTTTTATTAGACTTAATTCAAATATGAATTGCCTGAAAAATATAATAGCTAGGCATCTGATATTTAGTATTGTGGTCTACCTGACTGGCACCATGCCATGTGACCTTGACCCAATTTTCAAAAACTTTGTGAACTTAGGTCTTCTGAAGGGTCATAAATTTGTGTTTGACTTTTTAATGCATTTTAATAGGTTACAAATATGATACTTAAGTTATCTGATATTTACTTTACCATGGTCTGAACATCTGTCACCATGCAACATGACCTTGACCTAATTGCTATCTTTCCATTACCCTGTGAACTTAGATCTTTTTGAAGATGTTTTTTTTTTGTGTAAAATACTTTTATGGAAAATGATTTGCTTGAAAAGTCTTATGTTATGTACCTGAGCATAACAAAGGATTATGACCTCATGCTGCTCCTTCATTACTTCATTGTTGATTTTTGTATTCAGTTTTTCGTGAACTATGATATCTAGAACCACTGTAGTTGGTTCACAGATACTTCTTGGTGGTTGGATTTAGGACTAAAAGCCTAAATAGACTTCTAATGAGTTCAACAATGATGCATACAAGGGGGACAACATACTTTTAGTGGCAACACTTGTTTATTTGGCCTAATAAGAGAATGCTCCCTGTTTTTTATCAAATTGCTTCATATATTTACTATGGGAAACACCAAAAGCCATCAGATTAAATTCAAAAAGACGGTGCATGTTTCTCTCACAGTGGTTTAGGATTAGGAAAAGTTGTGGATAAACAGATGATAAGGTGTAGAAAAACCTTAGTGTTATATATCCCTCCCTCACTTGCAGCCCTTTCAACTTAGCTAGTAAGGTAAGTGAAGCATGAATGTGTATTGGGGTGATCAGTAAACATTGCCAATTAATAAAAGCAAAGTTGCTGGGGGCCAAAATATATGTATATTTTTTTTCTAAAGTATAAAACTTGATCAAGTTTAACTTCAGTGTGCCTCATTTAGTAAGCTCCGGGAGTTAGCTGCACTAAGTACATGCAACCTTAGACTGGCCATCCCTTACTCCTAAATAAATATTTGCAGATAATCTTGATGAAAGTCAGTGACACCTTGATACCTTTTGCTGTCGTTTCATTGGACCGATATCATTACTGATCACCCAAATATACACTCATGCTTCATCTACCTTATCAGCTAAGTAACCTACTGAGTGAGCTAAGTCAGATGTAACACAGTCAATTGAAAGGTCTGTATTTCAGGGTGTATAAACTGAAAAAGAAAATAAATTAATGTTTTCGTTAAAGCCAAAGCTGTGGAAATCTATTCCACTATTAAAATTTCAAAATTTGACGTGTGAACTTAAGTTTTTATGCTTCTTTTTGTTACTTCATAAGCTTAATGTGAGATAGTTTTGTGAAATTCTAGCATGTACTACACAAACCAATTCCATTTTAAAATTTCCCAAGTGGTTCACTTGATACCTTGACCGTTCACACTCCTTCCTTATATCATATGCTTAATTTGTGTGCAAGTTCCATGAAATTCTTTCAAGGCACTCCAGAGATTGAAAGCCCAATTATATAGCATTCATAGAAAGGCAAGGGACCAAAATAATAAACACTCCTGTCTTAAATAAATATGGTTGATTGTGAATAGTTTCTTTGAACAGACCAAACATTTTAATCTTGACTAACTACTAAATGGAGATGGGGATAACAAATCACAATCTTTAAATAGAGCAGAAAAAAATGCAGCAGAAATGAGAATTGCAATGGACCTGACTTTGTACAGGCAAGTATTTAATACCATGACACATTCAAATTACACAAAGAAAATATTTTCAGTGTAATGTTTATTCATTTACATGATCTATTTCATGTTGACAAGTTGTAAATAAATGTGACAGATACACACAATTAAGTAAACATTAAAACTCCATGACAAAATGCTGATCTATTTCAACAATACAAGTGAAAGAATTAATAGGAACTAGCTATAATTTGTGTTGGGATGCCAACACACAAGTCGCCCAAAATCGCCTTGGATACCTTTTCTTCCCTTTCAGTACAATAAAATATGTATAGAAATCAAATTTCATTGAAATCGGACAAAGTTCACATTTTTAAGGGGGGCGGGTGTAGTAAAATAGCCGCCATTTTATAACCGGAAGTCGGATTTCAAATCCGGTCGCAGATTTGAATGCAGCATACCCGCTTTACCCAGATGTATAATTTTCAAGACGATCCGATGAAAAAAAAATTTCCGCCCACTTTTTCGGACGGCCGCCATTTTGAAACGGCGGCCATCGTGAAAATTTCAAAACTTGATTACACGCCTTTGAGTGACCCACTATCCAATCCAACAAGTGTTATTCAATTTTCTTGAACCATTTTCTTGAATTAGGGAGGACAACTTTACGATAAAGAATCAGAAGAATAATAACAAGCTATAATTTGTGTTGGGATGCCAACACACAAGTCGCCCAAAATCGCCTTGGATACTTTTTCTTCCCATTCAGTGCAATAAAATATGTATAGAAATAAAATTTCATTGAAATCGGACAAAGTTCACATTTCTAAGGGGGGCGGGTGTAGTAAAATGGCCGCCATTTTGAAACCGGAAGTCGGATTTCAAATCTGGTCGCAGATTTGAATTCAGCATACCCGTTTTACCCAGATGACAAATTTTCAAGACGATCCGAAGAAAAAAAATTTTCCGCCCACTTTTTCCGACGGCCGCCATTTTGAAACGGCGGCCATCTTGAAAATTTCAAAACTTGATTACACGCCTTTGAGTGACCCACTATCCAATCCAACAAGTGTTATTCAATTTCCTTGAACCATTTTCTTGTATTAGGGAGGACAACTTTACGATAAAGAATCAGAAGAATAACTAGCTATAATTTGTGTTGGGATGCCAACACACAAGTCGCCCAAAATCGCCTTGGATTCTTTTTCGTCCCTTTCAGTATAATAAAATATGTATAGAAATCAAATTTCATTGAAATCGGACAAAGTTCACATTTTTAAGGGGGCGGGTGTAGTAAAATGGCGGCCATTTTAAAACCGGAAGTCGGATTTCAAATCTGGTCGCAGATTTGAATTCAGCATACCCGCTTTACCCAGATGACCAATTTTCAGGACGATCCGATGAAAAAAAATTTTCCGCCCACTTTTTCGGACGGCCGCCATTTTGAAACGGCGGCCATCTTGAAAATTTCAAAACTTGATTACACGCCTTTGAGTGACCCACTATCCAATCCAACAAGTGTTATTCAATTTCCTTGAACCATTTTCTTGAATTAGGGAGGACAACTTTACGATAAAGAATCAGAAGAATAATAATAATAATAACTAGGTATAATTGTGTTGGGATGCCAACACACAAGTCGCCCAAAATCGCCTTGGATAGAGTTTCATTCAAATCAGTGCATCAAAAGAAGTCTAGAAATCAAATTTCGTTGAAATCGGACAAAGTTGACGTTTTTAGGGGGGCGGGTGTAGTAAAATGGCTGCCATTTTGAAACCGGAAGTCGGATTTCAAATCCGGTCGCAGATTTGAGTTCAGCATACCCGCGTTACCCAGATGACCAATTTTCAAGACGATCCGATGAAAAAAAAATTTCCGCCCACTTTTTCCGACGGCCGCCATTTTGAAACGGCGGCCATCTTGAAAATTTCAAAACATGATTACACGCCTTTGAGTGACCCACTATCCAATCCAACAAGTGTTATTCAATTTCCTTGAACTGTTTTCTTGTATTAGGGAGGACAACTTTACGATAAAGAATCAGAAGAATAATAATAATAATAACTAGCTATAATTTGTGTTGGGATGCCAACACACAAGTCGCCCAAAATCGCCTTGGATACTTTTTCTTCCCATTCAGTACAATAAAATATGTATAGAAATCAAATTTCATTGAAATTGGACAAAGTTCACATTTTTAAAGGGGGCGGGTGTAGTAAAATGGCCGCCATTTTGTAACCGGAAGTCGGATTTCAAATCTGGTCGCAGATTTGAATTCAGCATACCCGCTTTACCCAGGTTACCAATTTTCAAGACGATCCGATGAAAAAAAAATTTCCGCCCACTTTTTCTGACGGCCGCCATTTTGAAACGGCGGCCATCTTGAAAATTTCAAAACTTGATTACACGCCTTTGAGTGACCCACTATCCAATCCAACAAGTGTTATTCAATTTCCTTGAACTGTTTTCTTGTATTAGGGAGGACAACTTTACGATAAAGAATCAGAAGAATAATAATAATAATAATAATAATAACTAGTTCTAATTGTGATCGCAAGCGAGTCACAAAAATGTCCCCTCACGTACCCCTCTTTGTCAATGTCTCTTGGCATTTGAGATAACTTAATTTATCGAATTTTCATCAAAATAGGAGCAAGTTTAATTTTGGCGGGAAACGGCGGCCATTTTTAAAATGGCCGACAATAAAAAATTTTCGATGTCAAAAATCAACTCACCATACATATATTACCTTATATACCAATTTTAGTTAAAATCTGAGTAAATTTAATTTTGGCGGGAAACGGTGGCCATTTTGAAAATGGCGGCCCCAAAAAAATTTCGATGTCTAAAATCAACTTGCCATACCATTATTACCATATAAACCAATTTTCATTAAAATCGGAGTAATTTTAATTTTGGCGGGAAATGGCGGCCATTTTGAAAATGGCGGCCCAAAAAAATTTCGATTCCAAAATTGAACTCGGCATACCACTATTACCTTGTAAACCAATTTTCATCAAAATTAGAATAACTTTAATTTTGGCGGGAAACGGCGGCCATTTTGAAAATGGCCGACGATAAAAAAAATTTGATGTCAAAAATCAACTCGCCATACCACAATTACCTTATATACCAATTTTCATTAAAATCGGAGTAATTTTAATTTTGGCGGGAAATGGCGGCCATTTTTAAAATGGCCGCCCAAAAAAAAATTTCGATTCCAAAATTGAACTCGGCATACTTGTATTACCTTGTAAACCAATTTTCATTAAGAAATAACAAAGTTGAAATTTTTTTTCATTAATATCACAAAATATATGGTACAAAGAAAGATAACTCAATCTTACAAAAAAAATAATTTTCGATTTTTTGCAAAATTTTGAAAACGGTACGTCCGATTTTCAAATTTTTTTTTTAAATGAAAGGTATTGTATATCCGCACTTAACCTATAAGGGAATTTTTCCTACCCCTGCCGGATCAGAAATGCCAGGAAAAATTCAACTTCGGTTTCGAGGAGCCATTTTGAGGCCCTTTTTTTACCTATATGGGGTTGTTCGATTTCGGCGAAAAATACAAAAAGCACAATCTCCCATTCCATACTCTTGATTTATGAATTTTCAGCTTCCTACCTTAAAAGATGTCAAAAAAATGAGGTGGACAAGTTCACGATCCAGAATACCGAGAAAAATAATAATAATAATAATAATAATAATAATAATAATAAGAAACCGAGCAAAAACAATATGTCCCCGACACTTCGTGTTCGGGGACATAATAAGAAACGGTGCAAAAACAATAAGTCTCCCAAACTTCGTTTTGGGCGACTTAATAATAAGAAACGGTGCAAAAACAATAAGTCTCCCAAACTTTGTTTTGGGCGACTTAATAATAATAATAAGAAACGGTGCAAAAACAATAAGTCTCCCAAACTTTGTTTTGGGCGACTTAATAATAATAACTAGGTATAATTGTGTTGGGATGCCAACACACAAGTCGCCCAAAATCGCCTTGGATAGAGTTCCATTCAAATCAGTGCATCAAAAGAAGTCTAGTAATCAAATTTCGTTGAAATCGGACCAAGTTGACGTTTTTAGGGGGGCGGGTGTAGTAAAATGGCCGCCATTTTCAAACCGGAAGTCGGATTTCAAATCCGGTCGCAGATTTGAGCTCAGCATACCCGCTTTACCCAGATGACCAATTTTCAAGACGATCCGATAAAAAAAAAATTTCCGCCCACTTTTTCCGATGGCCGCCATTTTGAAACGGCGGCCATCTTGAAAATTTCAAAACATGATTACACGCCTTTGAGTGACCCACTATCCTATCCAACAAGTGTTATTCAATTTCTTTTAACCGTTTTTTTGTATTAGGGAGGACAAATTCTCGATAAAGAATCAGAAGAATAATAACTAGCTATAATTTGTGTTGGGATGCCAACACACAAGTCGCCCAAAATCGCCTTGGATACTATTTCTTCCCATTCAGTACAATAAAATATGTATGGAAATCAAATTTCATTGAAATCGGACAAAGTTCACATTTTTAAGGGGGGCGGGTGTAGTAAAATGGCCGCCATTTTGAAACCGTAAGTCAGATTTCAAATCCGGTCGCAGATTTGAATTCAGCATACCCGCTTTACCCATATGACCAATTTTCAAAACGATCCGATGAAAAAAAAATTTCCGCCCACTTTTTTCGATGGCCGCCATTTTGAAACGGCGGCCATCTTGAAAATTTCAAAACTTGATTGCACGCCTTTAGGTGACCCACTATCCAATCCAACAAGTGTTATTCAATTTCCTTGAACCGTTTTCTTGTATTAGGGAGGACAGCTTTACGATTAAGAATCAGAAGAATAATAACTAGGTATAATTGTGTTGGGATGCCAACACACAAGTCGCCCAAAATCCCCTTGGATAGAGTTCCAATCAAATCAGTGCATCAAAATAAGTCTAGAAATCAAATTTCGTTGAAATCGGACAAAGTTGACGTTTTTAGGGGGGCGGGTGTAGTAAAATGGCCGCCATTTTGAAACCGTAAGTCGGATTCCAAATCCGGTCGCAGATTTGAGCTCAGCATACCCGCTTTACCCAGATGACCAATTTTCAAGACGATCCGATGAAAAAAAAATTTCCGCCCACTTTTTCCGATGGCCGCCATTTTGAAACGGCGGCCATCTTGAAAATTTTAAAAGTGCATTACACAACTTTGAGTGACCCACTATCTAATCCAAAAAGTGTTATTCAATTTCCTCGAACCATTTTCTTGTATTAGGGAGGACAGCTTCATGATTAAGAATCAGAAGAATAATAATAATAATAATAATAAGAAACGGTGCAAAAACAATAAGTCCCCAAAACTATGTTTTGGGCGACTTAATAACTAGCGCTGATTGTGTTGGGATGCCAACACAGAAGTCGCCCAAAATCGCCTTGGATAGTATTCCATTCAAATCAGTGCATCAAAACAAGTCTAGAAATCAAATTTCGTTGAAATCGGACAAAGTCGACGTTTTTGGGGGGCGGGTGTGGTAAAACGGCCGCCATTTCAAAATGGCGGCGTTCGCGTCCAATTTTTTTTCGCCATGTTGCTCAGGATGGATCACTCTACCAGTGTACCAATTTTCATTAAAATCCATCCACCCATCTCCGAGATATGAGAGGGGCCCAAAAATCTTAAACGGCGGCCATTTTGAAAATGGCGGCCATCTTGAAAATTTTGAAAACTTCTTGCACACCTCTGAGTGACCCTCCACCCATCTAAGCATGTTTCATCTTGATTGGTCAAAGGGTTTACTCAAAATGTTGAAGACAAGTTCATGATTAAGTAAGGAAAAGAATAATAATAATAATAAGAAACGGTGCAAAAACAATAAGTCTCCCAAACTTTGTTTTGGGCGACTTAATAATAACTAGTTCTAATTGTGATCGCAAGCGAGTCACAAAAATGTCCCCTCACGTACCCCTCTTTGTCAATGTCTCTTAGCATTTGAGATAACTTATTATATCCAATTTTTATCAAAATAGGAGTAAGTTTAATTTTGGCGGGAAATGGCGGCCATTTTGAAAATGGTCGACGCTAAAAAAAATTTGATGTCAAAAATAAGTTCGCCATACCACTTTTACCTTATATACGAATTTTCATCAAAATCAGAGTAACTTTGATTTTGGCGGGAAACGGCGGCCATTTTGAAAATGGCCGACGATAAAAAAATTTTGATGTCAAAAATCAACTCGCCATACCACTATTACCTTATATACCAATTTTCATCAAAATCGGAGTAATTTTAATTTTTGGCGGGAAACGGCGGCCATTTTGAAAATGGCCGACGATAAAAAAAAATTTGTTGTCAAAAATCAACTCGCCATACCACGTTTACCTTATATACCAATTTTCATCAAAATCTGAGTAACTTTAATTTTGGCGGGAAACGGCGGCCATTTTGAAAATGGCCGACGATAAAAAAATTTTGATGTCAAAAATCAACTCGCCATAGCACTATTACCTTATATACCAATTTTCATCAAAAACGGAGTAAGTTTAATTTTTGGCGGGAAACGGCGGCCATTTTTTAAATGGCCGCCCAAAAAAAAATTTCGATTCCAAAATTGAACTCGGCATACCACTATTACCTTGTAAACCTATTTTCATTAAGAAATAACAAAGTTGAGAATTTTTTTCATTAATATCACAAAATATATGGTACAAAGAGAGATAACTCAATCTTACAAAAAAAATAATTTTCGATTTTTTGCAAAATTTTGAAAACGGTAAGTCCGATTTTCAAAATTTTTTTTTTAAATGAAAGGTATTGTATATCCGCACTTAACCTATAAGGGAATTTTTCCTACCCCTGCCGGATCAGAAATGCCAGGAAAAATTCAACTTCGGTTTCGAGGAGCCATTTTGAGGCCCTTTTTTTACCTATATGGGGTCGTTTGATTTCGGCGAAAAATACAAAAAGCACAATCTCCCATTCCATACTCTTGATTTATGAATTTTCAGCTTCCTACCTTAAAAGATGTCGAAAAAATGAGGTGGACAAGTTCACGATCCAGAATACCGAGAAAAATAATAATAATAATAATAATAATAATAATAATAATAATAATAATAAGAAACCGAGCAAAAACAATATGTCCCCGACACTTCGTGTTCGGGGACATAATAATAAGAAACGATGCAAAAACAATAAGTCTCCCAAACTTTGTTTTGGGCGACTTAATAATAAGAATAACTAGTGTTGACTGTGTTGGGGATGCCCAACACAAAAATATCTCCCAAACGTACGCATATTGTCATTCTTGCATTAATTTTGACATCGCACCCAAACTCGCTATCATTTGAAACTTCTAGATACCGAATTTTGTGGAAATCGTAGTATTTTGACAATTTTCCCATTTTAGGGACCGAAAAATCACATTTTCGTGAATAACTCGAAAACCGTAAATATCGCTTCAAATTTTTTTTTCGTATTATTAAAGAGCTCCTTTTGCTCTATTAACCTACAAAATTTCAGAACCCTGAGCACCTAGGTAACCGAGATATCTCAATGTCCCATATTATGACCTTTTGCTGTTTCCATGGAAACGGCGGCCATTTTGAAAATTCCGAATAGCCTATTACCAACTTTGGGACCCACCTTACCACCATACACAATTTCATGAATATCCATCAAGTCCTTCTATGAGATGTGGCTCGGACACGTTCATGTCCGGAAGAAGAAAAAGAATAATAATAATAATAATTAAAAATAATCGTGTTGGGATGCCAACACACAAGTCGCCCAAAATCGCCTTCAGATAGTATTCCATTCAATTCTGTGCATCAAAATATGCCTAGAAATCAAATTTCATTGAAATCCGACCACTTTGAAAATTTGCCGATTTATGGCCGCCATTTTGAAACGGCGGCCATTTTGAAAATTTCCAAACTTCTTGCACAACTTCAAATGGTGCTTAATCACTCTGCAAAGTTTCATTAATCTCATTCAAAGCATGTCAGACTATACCCTCGGACAAAATTGATGATTTTTCATGGGGGGCGGGTGTTGTTACATGGCCGCCATTTTAGAACGAAAGCTCGGACAAAAATTCTAATTCCAGATTTGAGATAAGGACACCCCATTTACCCTTAGATATCATTTTGAAGACGATCCGTTAAATATTTCTCGATGTTACTATTTTTAGAACGGCAGCCATTTTGAAATGGCGGCCATTTTGACACATTTGTCCGACCACTGCAACTCCGCTTTTGATGATATATATGTGTGCCAAATATCAAGCCCCTGTCTCGATCACTGTTACGGCAATTCTCCGGAAAAGTAACTGTTAAGAAGAATAATAATAATAATAATAATAATAAGAAACGGGGTAAAAACAATAAGTCGCCAAAACTTAGTTTTGGGCGACTTAATAAGAAACAGAGTAAAAACAATATATCTCCCAAACATAGTGTTTGGGAGATATAATAATAATAATAATAAGAAACGGTGCAAAAACAATAAGTCTCCCAAACTTTGTTTTGGGCGACTTAATAATTAAAGTGCCATTTGTTCAGAGAACAAATGAGAGGTCTTTCCCGAAAAAGTTGACCTATGACCTTTGACCTTTGTCTTAAAGTCAAGCTCTTTAATTACTGATAATAAATATATATATATATTTACTATATTATCTGTAACCGTTTAAATGTTATATACAAGTAAATAATGCATTGCATGATGTTTTTGGCCGCCATTTTGAAACCAGTCAACCATTACATGTACTTCTTGGGCTTAAATGATAGGTCTTGTCAAGACGGTCATTTTTTACACACATGTCTATTATACTATCTGTGATGGTTTTCAAGTTATTGGCAAAAAACCTATTTCGCGAAAACCTGTTTCGGCCGCCATTTCGAAATCGCTCAACCGAATCATGCACTTCTTGGACTCAAATTGTAGGTCTTTTCAAGACAAACATTTTTTGTTCATATATTGCCTATACTATCTCTAATGGTTTTCGAGTTATAAGTAAAAAACCATTTGACGACCGCCATTGTGGCAATGGTAAACGCAAAAAAAATTTTGACCACAGATTCGTAATCATGACCCTCAAATCTACCTGGAAACCAAATTTCATCAAAATCGGACAACTTTGACATTTTGCGCCAAGTTTGCGCCATACGCGCGCAACCAGGAAGTAAATTACAGCATTCTTTTTGCATGATAAATCATCACCAGGATGTAAGCTACCATTTTCACTAAACAGAATCTTGATAACTATTACTGTTTCTGAGCTCACCTGATAACAAGGGTAAACAGCGTTTTGCGCTATTGCGCCGAAAGTACAAATAATTTAGCGTCGTGTCCATGGCCTAGTCTATTCCTGGTAGTGCTGAGTAAGTGTGCAAAATTTCATGAAAATCGGTCAAGGCACTTTTTCTACCCGACTGGAAGAAAAAAAAAAAGAATAATAATAATAATAATAATAATAATAATAATAGGCCGACGAAATACAATAAGGTCTTCCCTTTGGAAAGGGAAAGACCTTAATAATAATAATAATAAGAAACGGTGCAAAAACAATAAGTCTCCCAAACTTTGTTTTGGGCGACTTAATAATAATAATAAGAAACGGTGCAAAAACAATAAGTCTCCCAAACTTTGTTTTGGGCGACTTAATGATCATAATGACTTTCTTTAAAATTTCAATAATAATACAAAGACATTGCCTTTTAAATCATTCTCTTTTTCATATAAATTAAAACTTGCATGAAACTATAAAGATTTTTTTTTCACATTGGAAACAAATTGTAAAGGCACACACTTACATGTATTTCTCTTTATGTACCATGCAATTGAGATTGTCTGAGTATGAAAAGTGTTGGTTTTTTTTATAGTAAGAAAGTATAACTAAAAATTTGTTCTCAACCCAATTTCATTGAAAATAAAATCTTGACATCTGATTAGAGCATTCATTTGCTTTTACCAAACTAAGAAAACTATTACATTAGTACACACAAGTATCAACAATACAATATAGGAACAAGTTGTAAAATGATTTGAACACATGTTTTCATCAACATTAACATACTGAAAGCACCTTTACCTCAATAGCTTAAAATCTAACAAATTTACATACATATTCTGTACGTGTCAAAAATTTAGGACACTGGATTTTCACTCCTGAAGTTGTAAAATAAAGATTGACGAATGTGTATAATTATATCTATAAGGTTGGATTATACAAGCTTTTCAATCTATCACTATGAATATTTTTCATTTTAAAATAAAAATAATGTATAGATTTCAAAATCAATGAAACATTGTCATCAAAATAAAAACTACCTGGCTAAAAGATTTGTACATGATAGAGTGTAAATATCTCAAGCTATCCTTAGTGGACTAGTATAAAAATCAGAACAAAAACAAAATAAAGAAAGAATGTGTCCATGGGACACGGATGCCCCCGCTGGCCCCAAACAGGAAGTAGATTTCTGACAGGTCTGAAAATTGCTAAGGACATACAGTATGTCATACTGATCCATCCTACCAAGTTTCAAAACATTCTGGTATACAGTTCTTGAGAAAAGCTTGACGGAAATTTTCATATCAGGTTCACATATTTTCACATTGGCCTAAGTCCCAAACAGGAAGTAAATGTCCGACAGGTCTGAAAATCACTTAGGACGTATAGTTTGTCATACTCAACAATCCTAGCAAGTTTCAAATCATTCTCATGTACGGTTCCTGAGAAAAGCTTGACGGAAATTCATACGGACGGACATGAGTAAAACTTAATGCCCCCCCCCCCCGACATGTCGCCACGTCCCAAAATTGCTTAGGACCTATAGTTTGTCATACTGAACCATCCTACCAAGTTTCAAATCATTCTCATGTACGGTTCCTGAGAAAAGCTTGACGGAAATTTTCATAGTCATTCTCACATATTTTAAAATTGGCCTAAGTCCCAAACAGGAAGTAGATGTCCGACAGGTCTCAAAATTGCTTAGGACGTATAGTTTGTCATACTGAACCATCATACCAAGTTTCAAATCATTCTCATGTAAGGTTCCTGAGAAAAGCTTGACGGAAATTTCCATAGTCATGTTCACATATTTTAACATTGGCCTAAGTCCCAAACAGGAAGTAGATGTCTGACAGGTCTCAAAATTGCTTAGGACATATAGTTTGTCATACTCAACCATCCTACCAAGTTTCAAATCATTCCCATATATGGTTCCTGAGAAAAGCTTGACGGAAATTCGTACGGACGTACGTACGTACGTACGTACGTACGGACATGAGTAAAACTTAATGCCCCCCCGACATGTCGTCGCGGGGGCATAAAAATTGGTCAGAAAATTTTAAGATATCGTTCAACTCTTTTCTTATACTAGCTAAAACATTGCATGAAGCATATTTCAAATTATGTACAAACATTGACTTTTTTTAATGAACATTTTCTTTTTTATAAAAATAAATATTTCCTTAATTTTTTCTGATTGAACATCCATTTAAATGAGCCATGCAAATAACAATAACATAATCATTGATGTTATACAATAATTACCCGAGTTACTTACAAGTAGCAGGGATTGTTCAATACTGTATTAACATTAAGGTAGTGTATATTACATTCAATTTTGTCAGATAAACATGTATAGAATGTCCTCTTCATAGAAGAAGTCTCTCCTCCTCTTTTTTATCTAAGGCATTTCTTCATCAGTCAGTTCTATGGTTTACATGAAACCCCCTCATCAATGGCCCCTCTCTTGTAAATTCTGCCCAACATTTTCTCCCTCTGTTCTTTAAGAATTATCTCCCCCTAATCATCAAACTTGATAGAGTGTACACTTGTGTCAATAGCCCCTCCTTTGTAACTGCCCCTCTTTTTCTTGGTTTTCTCATGTCTGAATGATTTTCCCTTGGTAAATTTGAGGTCTTTGTTGGCTTTCTCTCCCCATGAGCCAGAAGCACCAGACTGAAACAAAGGTATTAGTAATGTTACATTTGACAAAATAATAGACACCATAACATCTAACATAATATTTGCCAATACTTTAGGGAATGAAATTATTGATCTTGCAATTGCCAAGACATGTAAGAATCAATAAAGCTTACTTAAATGTTATTTTTTCTTTGTTTCTTTACTTTGCACAATAATGTGAATAAAATCTGTGAAAGTCAAAAATGACCGAATTGTGTTAAACAGGAAGTAGGTGAGCGACAGACCTGAAATCAAATCCCTATCACGATGCTGTATACCAAATATCAAGTGGCTGTGATTAGTAGTTGCTGAAAAAACTGTTACGTAAATTTCTTCCCAAACCATCCGCCCCACATGCCCCACATTCACCATTTTATAACCCAGATTTTTCACTCAGTGAAATACAGCCAAAAATACAGTTTATTTCATGGTAACATTCAATCAAATAATGCAGAATTTAGGATATTCTGTCCTTACCTTGGCTTCAAATGAATTATCTTTTAACCTATCATCAACAGCTATTTCCTCTGCTTTCACTCTTCTGAATGGAGTTTTCTGGTGAGGCTTTAATTAGAAAACATTCATATAATTGTAAAATGTACAGCAATATTTGAAACCAACATTAAAATATAATTTATTAAGTTTACTTGTGTTTTTTTTTTTTTCATTTTTGCATGAAGAAAATATCAAAATATCACTTTTAGAACAATCAATTTTTAAATGCATAACATTTTAGTAACTTCTTCATATATAGAATAGCATAAATGAACATATTTTTATCAGCTGGGTTAACTAGAATAATGACATAGTACAAGTAGAAAGAGAGAGCCCCGTTTGCAAAAATGCAAGTTTTACCAAAATATTTGATGGTTTAAAATTTTGATATGCCTTATGATTAACAGAATTAAAACCTGTACAATACCCTCATTGACCCTCTCTTGTTATATGTTTTTTATAGTAAAAAAAAAATAATTCTGCAAAAATGAAAATTTGAAGTATCAAACATATCAATGCATACCCTACTAAGCATCACTGTTAATAATAAATTCATTATTTTGAGATATCTATTGTACAAAAATGTGCCAGTTTATTTTTTGTTGGGAACTTAACTTTGTGATTGATATTATTACAAAAACCATTAAAATTGGTTCCCAACAAACCATGATTCTTTCACAGTTATGAACAATTACCTCCTCCTTATTCTTCTTGGATTTTTTAAGTGAAATACTGTTTTCCTAAAACAAAAGTAACAATATACATGAAAACATGGGAAAAAAAATTGTGATCGTATAAAAAAAGCTGAAGTGAAAAAGTGGCCATGAAAGTGACTGATGTGTTCCAATGACTTGATGTTTTAATGTTTTACCTCTTCACATTTTCAATCTTTTGGGTAGAGTACCTCTGATGAGTCTTGAAAAGAAATGTGTATCAGGCAAAGAAAAATGTGTTGTCTTGAACTTTGTTGTAATTTTGATTTCATATTAAGACTATAAGACCAACTAAAAAAACTTAGAATTGATATCTTTTTAATACTTCTATAGTACTGTGGTTTCATTTTTGTTCGTTGGGTATACATCATGTGCAAATCTTTTTGGACAAAACACAAAAATTGTTACCCATGAAAATGAATTTATCCACAGTAACTGCATTTCTTACTGGAACCTCATGAATCCTTTTGGATTTCCAGTTGGCTAAAAAGTTTTGCTACTGCTGCACAATACTTATATTATATTCTGATATAATTATTGATTCACTTTAAATTTTATGATTAATTTGTACTATTTTGTTAGTTCATCTTCGACTAATTCTTCTTACCTCGCCATTCTCATTACCAAGACCAGAATCCTCACAGGAACTACTGTCTCCTTTACCATTTACCATACCATTTACCATCGGCGTGGATGTCATCTGTTTTTTCTTTGTATTAGAATCGGAATCAGAACTATCCTCAGAACTGTCGGATCCAGTCTTTTTTATCGGCGTTTGTTTAGGTGTTTTTAAAACGGACTTATTTTGTGATTTATTTGTTTTTTTCTCCTCTTCGGAATCTGAACTAGATGAATCAGTACTACTGTCCTTCTTAGAAGACTTGGTTTTACTATTGTTCACAGGTTTCACTTTCTTTTGTTCACTTTCTGAGTCACTAGAACTATCAGAGCTACTACTGTCCTTTTTACTTGTATTTTTCTTCACAGTTTTTGATGGAGAAGTTTTAGCTTTGTTTTTTGGTTCCTCATCTGAACTGTCCGATTCACTACTAGAACTTTCCTCTTTCTTTTTTGTTGCTGTGGTTGCCTTAATGTTTGTTTGAGACAATTTTGTTGGAGATTTATTTACAGTTTTTTTGTCGTCTTCTGAGGAACTATCTGATGAATCACTACTACTTGAATCTGCCTTTTTCTTCGCAGGTGTGGCAGTTTTTGTTGGTGTTTTAGCAGGTGTTGCCTTTTTAGCAACAGTTTTGGGTTTTTCATCCTCGGAACTATCTGATGAATCGCTACTGCTTGAATCTGCCTTTTTCTCTGCAGGTGTGGCAGGTTTTGTTGGTGTTTTAGTAGGTGTTGCCTTTTTAGCAACAGTTTTGGGTTTTTCATCCTCAGAACTATCTGATGAATCACTACTACTTGAATCTGCCTTTTTCTTTGCAGGTGTGGCAGTTTTTGTTGGTGTTTTAGCCGGTGTTGCCTTTTTAGCAACAGTTTTGGGTTTTTCATCCTCAGAACTATCTGATGAATCACTACTGCTTGAATCTGCCTTTTTCTTTGCAGGAGTGACTGATTTTGTTGGTGTTATAGCCGGAGTAGCCTTTTTGGCAGCAGTTTTGGGCTTTTCGTCCTCAGAACTATCTGAAGAATCACTACTGCTCGAATCTGCCTTTTTCTTCGCAGGTGTGGCAGTTTTCTTTGGTATTTTAGCCGAAGTAGCCTTTTTGGCAGCAGTTTTGGGTTTTTCATCCTCAGAACTATCTGATGAATCACTGCTGCTTGAATCTACCTTTTTCTTGGCCGGTGTGGCTGTTTTTGCTGGTGTTTTAGCAGGTGCTGCCTTTTTAGCAGCAGTTTTTGGTTTTTCATCCTCGGAACTATCTGATGAATCACTGCTGCTTGAATCTACCTTTTTCTTCGCAGGTGTGGCAGTTTTCTTTGGTATTTTAGCCGAAGTAGCCTTTTTGGCAGCAGTTTTGGGTTTTTCATCCTCAGAACTATCTGATGAATCGCTACTGCTTGATTCTGCCTTTTTCTTTGCAGGTGTGGGGGTTTTTGC